>JAJOZX010002784.1:460000-540000 GCA_023014485.1 Bathynomus jamesi
CTAATGTACACCCTCTATTACATTTGGCAAGGTAAGATTACTATTGTTAATTTTATTAACCTCCTTCCAGAATTCCTTACTGGAAGTATTGCTATTGCCTAATTTCATGGCTAGAGATTCTCTTCATTTCTCCTTATAAATCTAAGAGCACCCTTGAACCTAGCATGAGTTCTATTTTTCAGTTGAAGAGTTCCCCCTGCCTAATTTACAGATGACTTCCTTACTCTTGTAACTAATATTCCTTTTAATAATACCTAACATTTTATTTGCTTTATTCCTAACCTCTAAGCACTGCTTAGCTCAAATGGTAAGCTGTAGAGATCTTGATGTTACTTACTCATTAATGAGTAGGCTCTTCAGTTTATAATATAAACCATTACAAATATCAAAGAAACAACTAAAAGTTCATTCATAATAACTGATAAATATATTTTGCGAAATATCAGTTTTGATTCTGCTAATTAACATAAAACTATTTACAGAGCTACCAAAGTAGCCAAATATAACTTGAGGTAAAATATAAATTAGCTATTTACACAATTTATAAACTGTCTCATTCATAAAAGCATCCAATTTTTCTTAAAACTAATGAACTACTACTACAGAGGTGTTCAAACCTGTGCATGCAGTCACGTTTGTGTCCATGCTATTTCAGTGTGCCAGCGAGTAGCCCCCAGATAAGGTTTTAGAGACTAGTTAATAGAAAGAATATTGCAATTAAAACCAGATAATAATATTTATTATGTGCTTTATGTATTTTTTATCAATATTTTTTGTGTGCGCCCACCTGTACTCCAGCATTTGGAAAATGTGCCTGTCTGCGAAAAAGTTTGAGCACCCCCTGAAGTCTGAACTACTATTTCCCACATCATATGGCAAGTCATTCCAAAAATCTACTACAAGATGACTAAAAAGGTATTTTTGTAGATCCAGTCTGCAAGTCTAGTTCCTAAACTTCCTTATTATGCTCTTGAGCTTGGTTGCCCCTATGTTGCACACCTTCAACCATATCTATATCATGCCTGTGGAAAGGGGACCAGGCTTGAATGCAGTATGCTAAGTGAGGTCTAACAAGAATTACATAATCTACAGGTGACTTACTTTTGTGAGTAACATTTCTCTTAATAATACCTAGTTTTTGTTTTGCCTTGTTTCTAGCATCTAAGCTCTGCTTAGAAAACTTTAGATTACTACTAAATAGTATAATATAAACATCTGTTTCCTAACTGATCATCCTCTAGCCAGTTTCCTTACTTTGAATTTACCTTGAAGCACTTCTGCCTCAAGGGTGTGCTACTCCCATGAAGTCTGCTCAGCGCCTCCTGAGGTGGGGCCATGATGTAGTTGCCACCCTTCTTTTCTCTTGCTCCTGCCATATGATTTGGTCCACTATCAAATTTTTGAAGATTGGTCTGGCAGAGGAATACCTTGGCACTGTGGGTTGGTTAGGTATGTTGGCTAAAAACATGTCCAAATGTTTTTTAAAAGTATCTACTGGGACTGCACATATCTCTAAGGTACTGAGGCAAGGAGTTAAACAGGTGAGAACCCTGCCTAGAGATACTATTATATTGAAGGGTTTGAATCCTTCTCAGGTTGTTTGGTGGGAGGTAATGTTTTTGACACATTCTGCCAATTCTTGTTAAGGTGGGCACAATTGGTTAGATCAGAATATCTCTCTCTATAGAATAAAGGTCAAAGTCTCTGAGCATATCCCAGTAGTTTAATTTGTTTTTACTGACCTGTTGCTCATCAGGTTGTTTAATATATGAAGTAAAGGTTCTTTGTAGGCCCTCAATTTTTTGCAATTCATTCTGTTTGTGGGGAAACCATAATTGAGAGCAGTAGTCGATTCGTGGAAGAACATGGTCATGCTGTCCCTAGTTCTGAATGTCCTCAGTATATATGGTGGTATCCTATTAGTTGTTTGCATGATGAGGTTATTTTGTCAATGTGCCTGTTGAATGTTGCATCTTCAGATAATATAACCCCTATTATATCAGTTTGTACAATATCTTTTCCTGTGGGTCCAGTGTAGTTGAATTGTTCTTTTAGGCATTTATTTGGTCTACATTTAATTAGTTAAAATTGTCTTCATTGAAGGCCATATTGTTTGCATCTGGCCATGTATATATAGTTTGTAGATCTTTTTGTAGCTCTGCACAGTCTTCTTTTTCTGTAATTGGTCTTAGTATTCTGGTATCATTGTTGCGGGGAGAGTGAATGAAATAACTAAAATAGCGTAACTTGGCTACTTCTTGATGACGGGAAAAAGCAAGGTCCCGGGCAGTGAAGTTTTTCTCACCTCCACTGACTGTCACTGAGGGGCAAACGAGACTCCTACATGGCTGAACCAAGAAATGGACTCGACCCGCTAGCTATTCCAAAGATTAACACTGTGTCTGAGTCGGGTCCACTTGAGAACCTGGAAAGCCCTGGCTTCAGGAAAGGTGTGTGCAATGTACACCTGGCAATACTTGAGGACTTCAACCAAATATGGGCCTACACAACAAGCAAGCAAGATTTTAGCAGACTGATCGTGAAGTAAACCAAATGTGGCTGGATGAGAAAAGCAGATATTACCCTCTGAATTGTTTAATACAGAGAATCTAGAGGTATTGTCGATTCAAGGACCCTGGGCTTGTCACAAGGAAATCCTTGAAAGTAACGACCCCAGTCTATGAGGACAAAGGCTGAAAAAAACTAGTTGGTAGAATTCTAAGGGTTTATTAGCAATTAACTTGAATCATTTACAAGAGCTAGGATGGGTTATGAGCTTGAGTCTAAACATGGCTTAAGATCAAGAACTGGAAATTCAAAAAAAACCCTGAAAGGGTATACTATACAATGGTACGTACAATTACAATGACAAAAATACTGGACAACAAAATTGGAATTTCCAGAAAAAGATAAAAAAACTTAACCTATGCTAGAATGGTACAATTAGACAACACAATCGACCTCACTGGACCTAACATCCTTAAGCTAGACTTGAGGTCAATCCAATCACACCTATCTATTATAGTTAAGCCATGGAGAAGCAAAACCTGAAACTATTGGTCCTAGCAATACCTTAGCCTGCACACCGTTATGCACAGGCAATGTCCATTATCACAACGCACTCTGTTTTTCTTGAGTTTTCTTGTTCTTACCAAATTTAGTCGGCAGGCTAGAACTTCCACAAGCGGAAGCCAACTGTGACTTTGAACAATGAGTTTTTTCTTTTCTAAAAATTGAAGGCTAAGTTTACTGAATCAAAAAACAAGATCAAACAAAAACAAGACTACTGAGCTAGTCAGGCATTAAGTAAGACTAACTCTGTCAATATGGGGGCCACATTGTGGGCTATCCTGAAACAAGAAGAAAACAAGATGTTAGTGAAGACAACCCCACTACATCATCCACAAATGACAGGAGAGAGCTTCCTAGGTTACAGTTTATATTGTTTAGCATTAATAGTAAATAGTATTGGTCCCAGTACTGTACCTTGCAGCACTCTAGTAATCACATCTTTTTCTGTAGATCTTGCTCTATTTACAATTGTTATTTGTTTTCTGTCAGAGAGAAAGGCATGGATCTATTTTCCTATTTTCCACAAATTCTGAGTCCTTGCATTTCACAACTAAATTTTTCATTATTTTGGTCAAATTGGAAGACTTTGCATCATTGAACATTGAATTCCATCCAGGGATGGGGAGTCGGCCAAAAACAACCGACTCGACTCCTGAGTCGGTATTTTTAAAAACTGACTCCGACTCCCGACTCTTTCCTTATCATGCTGATCTACAACCTTATAAATATTGGGATGTTTGTTTCGTAGATGGCGTTTCAAGTTTGAGGCTCTAGTTGGAGCATTAGCATGTTTCCCAGTGTAAGCACTAATTTTTTCATTACACTCTTTACCATCCTTTTCTACTTGACAAATAAAAATACTTTCATCCTCATTTAGCTTAAAATATTGAAAGACTGCTGATTTTCTACTAGGCCCATGACTCATTACTAATAGGGGCTAATTAAATTAATAATTAATATATTGCTAATTTTTATATGGTACCTAGTATCCTAAAATAGAAATATGAAATTCACTTGCTAAGATTTACCAGAACAATAAATCAAATGTGGAAATGTGAATCTAGAATTAGTTCAGGAAGATATTTATTTAGGGCAGAGTAGTATTCTGGTAAATTGTTGGCATATAGAAATTGAATCAAAGAGTCGGGAGTCGGTCGTTTTTACCGACTCCCGACTCTTCAAAAAAGCCCCGACTCCCGACTCCTGACTCCGACTCCCCACCTCTGATTCCATCTGCCATTTACTAACCCAAGCAACTAATCTATCAAGTTCTTTTTGTAGTTTATAAGAGGTTTCTATATTTGTAACTGGGGCAACTATTGTATCACCTGCAAATTTAGATATTTTGCTACCTGATCCCTCTTATAAATCATCTAAATATACAATTTGGCCTTATTAAATGGGTGTCTTCCCCATTTCAGTGAAAACCCAGATTAATACTAATTGAAAGTATTATCAATTTTTTCTAGAACTCTAAGTTTTACTATACTATACTATTTAGTTTTGAGATTGTAACCTAACCTAATGAAAATAACACAACTTAACCTAACCAATTGTCAAGGGCATACAGTTGACTGAACTGGGCATTCAATTAACCTAACCAGGCATGGGTACACCTAACCTAACCAAGGCCTAGTTGGAAATATTATCAGTGTGCTTACATTAATTATGGGAGGTGGTGGGTAGAGAGAGGTGACTTGCAGTAAAAAGTGGTGAAGGATGGTGTTCTTGTTGGGGTGCTGGGATTGAAAGAGGTACCTGATGTAAGAGAGGTCTTGAGCATGCCGTGAGCTCAAAATATAGCAACAGCAGCTCTATTGTCCCTCAAAACTTGTTTAATAACATCCCACTCAGACTTAGAGCATCCACCACACACAACCATTCTAAAGCAACTGTTGAATTCAAATTTCAGCATGACATGTGCAGGGGTGTCACATGACAATGGGGCAGCCACTGATTAGCTAATGATAATAACATGACTACATACACACAGGACAAAATGGTTTGATAAGTGAATAATGACACCAAAGTTTAATAATTTCGAAAGTAAATCTCTCGATAAATAGGAATTTCTACAAAAATTAGTATAGAATAAAGTATTCTTATTTTTTTCGCTCTATTCACTCTATCTCATTGTATAAATATCAATATTGAGTTTGGTAGATGTGTTCTACTGAATCTTAACTTTCAATTGTCATAGGCTACCAGTATTAAGATTGTATTTCTCAGGTTGGCTCTGCTTAATTTAATTAACACGGTAAAGATTCAGTAGAACACACCCAAACTAGTGACAAAATAGGTTTTTCTTGTGTATTTCATGCTGTTTCAATTGAATCTGACCTTCATTTTTGGTGCAAATGCAGTTATGGGTTGATTTTGATATGAGAAGAGGTTTTCTGGTGTATTTTGTTGTTTTATTCAAATCTGACCTTCAATTCTTACGCAAATAAGCAAATTTTGAAAAAAGTACCAAAAAAAAAATTCTCATTTTAACAATTCACACCAAAATACACCAGAAAAACCTATTCTTATAATATAACCAACCTACCCAAAACCTATGTCTAGACCAAATATATATATACACAATATATACACACTACTAAAATTGAAAAAAATAGCATGCTGAGAATAGGTCCGGCCCCGGGAGCCAATCGGCACTCTGACCGTGCCACGCAACAGGCCATCGACTGCCAGTCTGGCCAACCGTAGACAGCCTGCTGCACGGAGATTTGAGGAAGTTTGGCCACCAGCGCGTTGATGTTTTGGTTTGACGTCGCCTCTTCCATAGACGACACCTGCCACCTGTGCCAGGACACACCACAAACAATTGAACACATTATGACAGACTGTACCGCTCTAGCACAACAACGAACACAACACAACATCACTAGTGCGCTGAACCTCTGGTCCTCTCCGGAGAGGGCGATCAGTTACCTGCGTGCCGCCGGCTTGCTTGATCAGGGTGGGCTGATTGGCTAAACAACAACAACAACAACAACAACTACTGAAATTTTGACAGAGCACCAACTTATACATTTAGACTTTGTTTGTGGTCTGACAGTTACAGATGAAGGCATGTCTATCTCTCCTATAAATTAAAGGGTTTCCACACTTGGGAATTGGGCAAAATACCATGCCCCCAGAAAATACTAATTGCCTCATCATCATTAGTATGCACCTGGCAAATTTGGTCAAAATACAATAACTCACAACCAGAGCATGTATCGAGTTCCATTTCAAATTTGTCACTGGTTGGCATGGAAGAAATTTGAAATCAACGCATGTGTGAAATAATTTCTATCATCTGCGCATGTGCTGAACATGTTACATCATGGATTTCCACTGGTGAATAGTGATGTAGCGGATGTCATTTTTTTCACATCCGCGGATGCGGATGAGGATGTTTGATTTCAACATATGCGGATGTCTACATTTTCGTTATTTTTTAGGATATATTTGAGATTTGTTGTGTTTAACGTATATAATAAGTTATTATATAGAGAGAGCTGTAGCTATAATGTAGTATAATTGATTAATTGTACAATAATTGCTGTACTTTTCTCTGAACATATAAAATAATATCAAGCATCTAACTAATATAGAAATCAATTAGTGAATTCGTCTGCAAATAAATTCGTTATATTTTGTTGAGTTTCAGCCACAATTAGAAACCATAATTGTGTTACCAGGATGCGGGACGTGAACCCAACTCAAATGCATCCCACCGACCTCTTTCCCCAACCTCCACCCTTATAGAAAGAGATCTTTAATTAGCTTGATAACTATTTATATTAAGTTTAAAGTTTTATTAGGCATATTTATAAATGAGTAATTAAAATAAAGTAAACTAAGATGTTCATCGTTTAATGTTCAAACTTAATTTTAGGAAGGTTATGCTTAAGGAACATTAATTTTTCTGCCTTTTCTGCTGCCAGTCTATTTCTCTTTTCATCATATATTAATCCAGCACTGCTAAATAATCTCTCGCTTGGTACGTTTGTTGGAGGACAGGCTAAATGTTTCCTTGCAAGTTTACTCAAGTATGGATAGATATTCTGCGTATTTTTCCACCAACTAATAGGATTGTCACATGCAGCCAGGTGTTTTTCTTGGTGATAGCTCTCGATCATTTTTACTACATCTTTTGACATCACGTAGGTCTCGTCATTGCTGCTTGACTCAAGAAACTGAGAGACAGATTCTGTGATAGATTTGCTTGTTGAAGGTGTTGGTTCTGTCACTGAAACTTTTATTCTTTTGGTGGGTGGCGAAGTGACAGATTCAAGAGATTGAAGCTCTTCAACTGCTTTGCCAAGTGATGATTTAACTCGTTCTAATGTACTAGGTGAAAATAACTTAGCTTTGTAACGTGGATCTAAGTAGGTTGCAAGAGAGTAACTTCATACAAGAACAGCCTCTCGTCTTGTCGCTTGCATCACTTTTGCGCACAATGAACTAGTTCTATTAATATAGTAGAATTTGATAATTTCCGCTTATTAATGACATTTTATCTCAACGGTCCACGTCCGCACGACATCCGCAGTCCAAAGTGCGGATGCGGATGCGAGAAAATGTGCGGATGTTCTGCGGATGCGGATGCGACCTACATTGCTACTGGTGAACACATCATGCAGTTGAAAGTAGTGCTACCTTTGAGAGTAAATAAAAAACTAAGAATTTGCACAAGAAATGGCTGTTATATTTGAAATCAGTATAAAAACCTGATTATTTACATGATACACAAATAGTTGAAGGCTCCTGCAGGGGTAAATTGAATATTAACCAAAACTTCTCACACTCATGGATAATCCTGAGACAATGTGTCATGACCAAGAATCAGGCTTCTGCATCAAAGGTCAAGATCACAAAGAGGTCAAAGGTCAAATGGAGCTTTTTCTTGTCTCAGCAATAACTTTGAACCACTTGACATAGATGAAACTTCATACACAGATGGATTAGTGTAAAGATG
Organism: Bathynomus jamesi; assembly: GCA_023014485.1. NCBI lineage: Eukaryota > Metazoa > Arthropoda > Malacostraca > Isopoda > Cirolanidae > Bathynomus > Bathynomus jamesi. The sequence goes on from JAJOZX010002784.1 coordinate 468,042, forward strand.
TAGGTTAATTTATTGTTAGGTTAGGTTTTCCATTTCTTGGTTTGGAAATAGGACTATATTATTAAAAGTTTTTCTTTCTAGATTTTTATAAGTAGAGATTTTGATAAAAAGTGAGATAAAACAAAAAGAAATGCGATGTTGAGGATCCCAGAACCTAATAACCTACAAAGGTTAATTAGTGTAAAGATGTAGGTTAATTTATTGTTAGGTTAGGTTTTCCATTTCTTGGTTTGGAAATAGGACTATATTATTAAAAGTTTTTCTTTCTAGATTTTTATAAGTAGAGATTTTGATAAAAAGTGAGATAAAACAAAAAGAAATGCGATGTTGAGGATCCCAGAACCTAATAACCTACAAAGGTTAATCTGTTTGTTTGAATTGTGGAGCCTGGAACACAGATTCTCTTATGTGGAATTGGGACACTTTACCTTTACTCAACTGAATCAGAGCATTCACTGTCATTTTTACTTATTGCAGTGATTAGAGTAAGCTAAGTTATCAGGGATTAAGCACCTACAATCCTCTATTATTTAATTACGTGGATTATTCCAAAATTATGTATAGTTGTACATTTGTTGATTTAGAAAGTGTTAATAAATAGATTAAGTTGAAGATACTTTTTTATACTTCCCCATTGAACTGGAGTGTTACCCATAGTAACCTATCTTAGAATGAGGCCAGGCCAGTACATTGACACCTCAGTGATCCTCAATGTAATATTATCGCAAGATAATGTGTCGTGAGTAAGAATCAGGTTCCTGCATCAAAGATCAAGGTCACAAATGGAAGCCAAAGATCAAATGGAAGTATGCATCATAACTTTGGAATCACTCAACATAAATTGATTAAACTTCACACATTGATCATTGCACGAGCAAGAATTAGATTGTTGTAGCAAAGGTCAAATGGAGAGCCATGCCATAACTTTTGCACTGCTTTGTTTAAATTAATGACCCCTCCCCTCCCCATATGGAGCATCACAAGATGATGTATTGCAAGCAAGAATTAGGCCTAAGTCATTGCATGAAAAGTCTAGTGGAGGTTCATGCCATAATTTTTGAACTGTTGTACATAAAATGATGAAACTACACTTGTATGGATCATTGCAAGATAATGTATTTTGAGCAAGACTTTAGTCCCTGCATTAAAGGACAAAGGTGAGATGGAGGTCCATGCTGTAACTTTATTGATTAAACTTCACACATACATGGTTAATTGTATTTTGAACGAGACTTGGGTCCCTGCATCAAAGTTCAAGGTCACAAATATAAGGGGGGATATTGATGTCATTCCAACATAGTTTTGTTCAATCATTTTTTATCTCATTACATTAAATTTATTTCCTTCATTCTTTACTTTTATTTCATTAATCTTCAGTGTATTCATTTGCACATTTACTTAGTTTTTATTACTTATATTTTTTCACATTTGTCTCATAGGGACCTATCATACTTAAAAAAGTGACAATATTACTTTGTATTTCAGATCTTAATTCTGATATTGGATATCCAGGGCTTATCATATTATATAATCAATTCTGTTTCACTCAAAAATCCTAAAATCAATCTGCAGAGGACCTACCCCAATTAACACGAGCCTAAGCAGTTTACTGAGGCAGGTATCAATGGTAGTGGGAGAAATTCCTCTATGCCCATCATTCCTTATCTGCTATGCTTCGCAGAAAGGGACTGCACAGTCAATTGCAGAAGAAATAAGTGAGCAAAGCATTGCTCATGATTTGGGTTCAGCATGTAACTTATCGTGCATAAGTGAGATCAAGAATTTAAATAAATTTATAAATTTTTTGTGCATTGTATTTGTTGGCTCAACTACTGGTAAGAAATAATAATGTACATTGTACATGCTATATTCTAAGAGGCTTTATTTCTCCTGCATAAATTTTCTAGGGCATCTAGCTTTATTAAAATTATAGTAAATCTTATTAGGCTAGAGAAGCTTAATACTTTATAGCTATGGAAAGAATTAAGTAGGCTGTAGTAAATATCGGACTGGTTATGAATAAATTCTGAGGTTATTTTGTCCTGCACACTTGTTTATTCAATTGTCATGTTAACCTAGTATATCGGTAATCTTTCTCATAGGTATTGTAATTATTTAGACTAACAATTTCAACTCAGAATTTCTAAATTTATTTAAGTTCATAGCAACTTAGTTCTTCATATCCAAATTAAGTAGGCTTAAGTGGTATATTTTTAGGTCAGTATGGCCTACTGTAGTAAGCTGGTGAGTAATAGATTTTTATGATATCCCTGACTGAAATAATTTGGAGGGGCCATACTGAATTGCGCTTGCCTGCCTGTCCATTCTTCTGCTCATTCATTGTCCATTCATCACACTTTCCTGTTGGGGCTATAACTTTTGAACTGCTCATCATAAATTGATTGAACTTTGTACTTGTATGGATTATCACAAAATGATGTCATGAGCAAGAATGAAGCTCCTGTATCAAAGGTCTGCTCTACATAAATTGATGAAATTTCACACACATGGATGATCAGGAAACACTGTTTTGAGCAAGACTCTGGTCCCTGCATCAAAAGTGAAATGGAGGGACATGCCATAATTTTTGAACCAAACTACTAAAATTGATGAAATTTCACATACATATAGGGGTGATCATAAGACACTGTTTTGAGCAAGACTCAGGCTCCTTCATCAAAGGTCAAAAGTCATAGAGGTCAATGCCATAACATTTGAACCACTCAACATAAATTGAAACTTCACATATACATGGATGACCATGAGACTGTGTTTTGAGGAAGACATACTGTAGGTCTCTGCATAAAAAGTCAAGGTCACAAATGAAAGTCAAAGGTCAAGTGGAGGTCCATGCCATATCCTTTGAACTACTCAACATAAATTGATAAAACCACTTCATACACATGTTTATTATCACAGGACAATGTATCAAGTAAGAATCCAATACTTGCACCAAAGTTGAGGTCACAAATTTAGGTGGGAACATTGATGTTATTTCAACATGGTTCTTGTTAGATGTAATATATTAGGTCATCCCATAAGTAATGTGGCATTTTAAATTTTTTTTTTTTTCCATTTTTATCATTATTTTACGGATAGAAATCAAACAACTCTTTGAAGTTATTTATATTTAAATAAATATTTATTTAAATATAAATAACTTCAAAGAGTCGTTTGATTTCTATCCATAAAATAATGATAAAAATGGGAAAAAAAAATAAATAAAAAAATGCCGCATTACTTATGGGATGACCTAATACAATTGAGTGTTGGTATTCCAGCATTCCAATGTTCAGCAATTTTCAAAATTCCACACAATTTAAAAAAAATAAAAATTTATATTTTCACTGTTGTGGCAAATTTCTCCAAAACCCAACACTGTTTGTGTTTGAGACTTGTCACAGTGTTGTTCTGGCAGTGCTGAAGCCCATGCCCACACCCGCACCCACCATGCTTTCTCTTTGTTTAATTGTGGCAGTCACATGCTTTGCTCTTTGCCTATTCTGTCTGTGCTTAAAATGTCTTCCAAGAAGAATTCAAGGTCCAGTGATGAGTACTAGTGGTGTTGGTGGTGCTAAGAAAAGGCACTGTATGTTACCTCCCCCCCCACATGCACACACAGGAAACTAAACCAAAAACAAGTTTCCTAAAAGCTTTTGTACTGGAGACTAGTGGTGATTTTTACATTAAGTCAAGTACTTACCAATGATCACAAAATAATGGACTTCTGTAATACTATAAAGAAAGCTAGGTGTAAACTCAAAATTCTACTAGAGTTAATCAGAAAAATTAAAAAGGAAGATTGGACTAGTTTCAATTTAGAAGTCAAACAGAAGAATGTTATTGAAATTTGTCAAGCCTAGGCAATATTCCTGGAAAGTACTTTTGACTTTCTTTAGGAGTGTTTGAATGAAAATTCAGAAATAATTACATAAGTGGGAAACTTTAAGGGTGTTCATTCTGTCTTCTCATAAATCTTCTACATATTGTTTAGGGGAAATGCACGTTTTTACTGTCATTTTTTTATTTACCAATTTGTTAGGTTAACCCTTCAGGGTAGCCTAGTGGTAGAGCATCAGGCTGTTAATCTGAAGGTCCCAGGTTTAACTCTCAGCTCAGATTTCAGATTTTGGTGATTAAGGTACCTGAATGGGTCTTCCTTGGTGGAGTAGAGGTTCAGATCCCACATAAAGCTGTAGCCCCCTTTGTTGAATATGAAGTAGGTTAAACAATCTCAGACATTATATTTTTCCCAGCTCAACCCATTAAATGTGTTGTACTGTTCCCAGAATGAACTTAGTACTAAGGTGAAAATTTTCATTTTTTGTTGGCTTCCTGGAACTGATCCTGCTGTTTTATAGGCACAACATTCTCTCTCTCATGTCTCCATAGAAATAAATCCTGTATTGATAAACCAAAACTGAAAAGCTTTTAAATGGTGACTGCAGATCTTTTGCATTGATTCTGTCATTACAGGTTTGAATATAGGCCATGCTCCTACATGATATGTGGTTTCTTCCCAAGTTTTGTTGAAATACTGTGTGTTCAGTGTTACCCAGCTGATTATTAAATTCATTAAGTACAGCAGTGTACTCACTTATTTACTGCATTGTTCCTTCAAACATAGAGTTTCCACATCATAATGTCTTGTGCTGCACCTTCAGCTACAGACAATGCCACACTCAATTGACCTACAAAACAACAAAGATCATTTCCAACATGTGATACTGTGATTCAAGTGAGTGAAGTGTGCTTGGAACTCATTTTATTGAAATTTTCACCAAGATTAGCTTAATGTGTAGGATATTATGGCTTATTTAATAAAAAAAAAAAGAGTACTCCAGTAGTACATTGTATCATTAGGTCTTTTCATAAAGGTTTCGTCTAGCCATAGTTATTGTGCTGTCCAAAAACTTAGAATTCTTTCTTGGTGAATGTGCATTAGTCTCCAAAATATCACACTCTTAATTAAAGATATCTTCAACATAAGGTATACTATTAATAGAATAATGAATAGCTAAACTTAGTGTTTCTTCACATCAGAGGGTAGTAGTTATTATTATTATTATTATTATTATTATTATTATTATTATTATTATTATTATTCTTATTATTCTAGGAGATGGTGAGCCCCCTGACACTGCTCAGAAATTTATGGAGATGCTGAAAAAGGAAGTTGCTGCTGAAACCTCACTTTCATGGCTCAACTACACCATTTTAGGATTGGGTGATACCAACTACACAAATTTCTGCAATTTTGGGAAGACACTCGATAAGCATTTGCAAAACACCAAAGCACAAAGGTTGCCAGTAAAATGCTCTAAGCATCTGTAATAGCGGGACATAATGTCAAAAAAAAAATACTTTTGGAAAATTTCTCATTTCAGAGTGTTTGGAGATTCTGAAATGAATAAATTTATCTTGGTAGATTTATTATACAATTGCTATTATCATTTGTACTGTATGTAGCTAGTAACTGTATTAACAAAGATAAGACTTAGTTTGCATCAGTTTGATGGCTTACTGCATTCCACAATATATAGGTATATATATACGAGTTAATGGAAAATATTTTTCTATTCTGTATTTAACGTGCCTGACTTGAAATTGTTGTAGGCCTCGCTAATAATAATAAAAAAAGTGTTATTGAGTTTATTCATGAATTTTCAGATTTTATGATTGTGGATGGGCTGATGATGGCACAGGATTAGAAGTTGTTGTTGATTCTTGGATAGAAGGATTATTTCCTGTATTGAAGACGTTTCTAAATTCTTCTAATGCCTGGAGAACCTTAATGAAAAAACAGTCAGACTCCATTGAAATCTCGGAAGAAAAAGCCTTTTTTGAGGAAGAAAGCTCCGATGATCAAGAAGCCATGAGTGGCCACAGTGATACAAAAGACGAGTCAGACTGTAATAGTGTAATGTCGCGTTCTTCAGACTTGTCGACTTGCTTTCCCGAACTGAATATAATTACCAAGGATGAAATAACGAAAAATGGAGTTCGGACATGTAGATTTTCAACCGAGGATCAACTCTCACTTCCTGTCACTCCCAGTCCGTTTCTTTTGATAGAATTTAACGATAGAAAAATAGAAAAGCATCATTGGGACGTAAATGACTCGAAGGAGACTGTTTCATATCCTTTGGCTCGTTCTCAAGTTATTCATTGTCAAATAGCCTCTTGTCGACGACTGACGAAACCTGATGCTAAAAGGACCCTGGAAATTAGCTTGAAAGCTTGTTCAGGAGAGCATTTTGAATATGAACCTGGCGATAGCTTCGGGATTGTAGTAGAGAACAGAACTGTAGAAGTTAATACGCTTTTATATCTCCTTAAAGTTACTGATGAAGCAGACTTTGAGATCAAACTGTCAGTAGATCCAAACACCAAAAAGAAGGTGGCATCAATTCCTAAATTCATCCCCAGAGAATGCACTTTGAGGTACATCTTCACTCGTTGTCTTGACATCCGGTCCATTCCAAAGAAACCTTTCCTTCGAGCTCTTATTAAACACACTCAGGATCCCTCAGAGAGGAGGAGGTTGATGGAATTTGTGAGTAAGGAAGGCGGTGACGAGTACAACAGGATCGTTCGATTGCAAGGGCTCACCTTCCTCGATTTACTCATTTTGTTCCCGTCGTGTAGCCCTCCTGCATCGTTAGTCTTAGAACACCTCCCGCGCCTTCTTCCACGCCCTTACTCTATTACCTCCTCCCCACTGATCACTCCCAACCTTCTTTCATTCGCATTTAATGTTATCGAAATACCAATGGGAGAAGCCGTGGCATTTAGAAGAGAAGGACTTTGTACTGGATGGCTCGACTCATTGACGAAGGAACTTCAACTTCAGCCAGAGAATAAGGATACTCTCTCGTTTCAAATGGAGAATTTACTGCTTGAGACGCGAAATGAAGTATTAATTTACTTTCGAAGTAATCAAACCTTCAGGCTCCCGAAGGAAATCGATACACCTTTGATTATGATTGGTCCAGGCACTGGAGTGGCGCCTTTCATTGGTTTCCTGAAGCACAGAGAAGCTCAGTTTAAATCCGGTGTCTCGGATAAAGTGCCCTTTACCTGGCTTTTCTTTGGGTGCAGACACAAAGATAGAGATTTCCTTTATGAAGAGGAACTAAAGGTTTTGATTGAAGCTCAAATTTTGACTGAACTTTCTGTTAGTTTTTCTAGAGACGAAAAAGAGGAGGGTGATCCAAAGTATGTTCAAGACAACCTTGTCCTGCGAGCAAAGAAAGTGATTGATTACATTAACAACCAGAACGCATCCGTGTACGTTTGTGGAGATGCCAGGAACATGTCGAAAAATGTGTTTGATACATTCGTTACATTATTGCAAAACCATCTCCAAATGACTGAAATTGATGCAAGACGATACATTGTTCAAATGCAAATGAATCAGAGATATTTGCAAGACGTTTGGGCATAGTTACATCTAATTGGTGTTAATTTTGTTGCTTACTACCATTATTACTTGTCAATTTTTATAATTTACTATCATCACTTGTATTTATCACTACTATTTTTATTTTATTATTATTATTATTATTATTATTATTATTATTATTATCATCTATTACGAGGTCTGATCAAAAAGTTCTGGGACAGATATATTTATTGCAAAACTAACTGTCACATACCTAATCAAATTTGTACCCCTTCAAAGTAGTCTCCTGATTGTAAACAGTGATTCCAGCGGTCCAGCCATTTACTGAAGCACCTGTTATAATCTTCTTTCGGAATGTTCTTCAATTCTCGTGTCGCATTTTATTCGATCTCTGCTACTTCCTGAAATTTTTCTCCCTTGAGGGTGTTTTTCAGCTTGGCGAACAGGAAAAAGTCACAGGGTGCAAAATCCGGCGAATACGGTGGTTGGGGAACCAGTGGAATGTTGCGCTTCGTTAAGAATTCCCTTATGAAGAGTGCTATGTGAAAGGGCGCATTGTCGTGATGCAACATCCACGAATCCGACGTCCACTTTGCACCCTCCATAAGGAAATTCTTAACGAAGCATAACATTCCACTGGTTCCCCAACCACCGTATTCGCCGGATTTAGCACCCTGTGACTTTTTCCTGTTCGCCAAGCTGAAAAACACCCTCAAGGGAGAAAGATTTCAGGAAGTAGCAGAGTTCGAACAAAATGCGACACAAGAATTGAACATTCCGAAAGAAGATTATAGCCAGGGCCGGATTTAGGAGTGGGCAAAGTGGGCAGCTGCCCATGGGCCTCCACATACTGATAAGCCATTATCAAAATAGGAAAAACCCGAAACTAGAAAAACCCGATAGATGATCAACAAAAAAACACGCGCATCCAATATCACTGTAGTACATAAACTTTTACCAATTACTATTTGTTGTGTACTGATTATTATTTTGTTTTTATTACTCTTTTAGGCCTACTCTCACTATAATGGAATACCCGAGTAACCCGAGGCTTTCATTTTTTGCAGAAATGAGTGGAATGGACAGACACAAGAGTGCCGATGTTTTGAAAGTGTATGTATGTTAATTATATTATGAATCTTATGGATGACTTCAATTATGTCTTCCCCTAAGGTAGGGGGGCCTCCACATGGAGGCTGCCCAGGGCCTCCACACGTCTAAATCCGGCTCTGATTATAGCAGGTGCTTCAATAAATGGCAGGACCGCTGGAATCACTGTTTACAATCAGAAGGGGTACAAATTTGATTAGATATGTGACATTTGGTTTTGCAATAAATGCATCTGTCCCGGAACTTTCTGATCAGACCTCGTATTTCTTATTAGTTATCACTATTACTACATAGACTACTATTATTTTTATGATTTTATCATTTTCATTTGCTCATGCTACTGTTGGGAAGACCCTAATCAATATATGATTTCCAAACAGAAAAGTGTCTTGCTGTATACTTCATTTGTAACATCCTGTTCAAATTTTCCTTTCCTTTCAGCTTCCCTAAAGTTTTATTGCTTGCTCTTCCTAGTCAATGCCTAACTATGTCTCGTACTTCCTTGAAAAACCTTCCAAGCCTTTTAGAATTGTTGAGATAAACACGAAGGAAATGATAAATTTTTTAATTTGACAGTCTCCGAGTGTTTATTACTCTCCCATGACGTAGGTTCCGACCATCTTAATTTCAATACATAATAAGTTTCATACTAATTCTGAACATAGGAAGCACACTTGCTAATTTTGAAAGCTACAAAATTCATTACAATTAACCGGGCTCCCCGGGATAGCCACCTTGTCGTGGTGGGAAGGCTTGCGTATTCTGACCTAGCAGGCTGCGTCGGCCGGGGCTTAGACCCGGAAGGGTCATTCATACCGGACAGGCTGCTGCGGGAGCCGGACTAAGAGCCACCAGGACTTTGGTTCCCAGTATGGGTCTCCAGGGCTGTCCTCCGGAGGTGGCGTCCTTAAGACGTCACCATGTTGGGTGTCCTGGCCGGTGGGATTGGGGGCTGGGGTTTTTGTGCCGTTGGGGGCGAACTTCCGTATTACGGGGCCCCATTCATAAATCGACGAGGTACCCCCGTTCCCTGCGGTTTGCGCTTGGCTGCTCCGCCTTTCTTGGCGGTAGGCATTCTCGCGTCCCCTGGGTCCGAATTATTTACTTTTTCAAAATTCATGGGTACAATTACCTCTTCTAGCACTCGGGTGGTGGCCGAACAGCCCCTCGAGTCCTTTACCATTGGAAGACCGCGTCTTGAGGGGGTCGTCTCCCCTCTGACTTCTTGTTCTAAGACTTCTCGTACATCTTGTCCCCGCAAGTCTCTTGATCCCTTCGTAGAGGCCAACAGCTCTGACCCTGACTACCCTCGGTTTCTGGTTCTTCGTTCTTCCGTCTCTCTTTCCCTCACAGCGGGACATTTTTGAAGTCTATGATAACTTCACGTTGTAGCGATCCCCGGCAGGTGTCCCCCAGATCGATGGCTCCCTTGTTGTAAAAGTCTACTCCAAGGCCCAGTACCAGAAGATTTCGTCCTTCTCGACCCTGGCTTTTGCTCCCCTGGAGTTCCTTCCCAACTCTTCCTTTAACACTTGTACGGGTGTAGTTCATGGCCCCCATCTTTAGGAATACTCTGATTCGGATTCTTGCCCGCCTCTCTTAGGTGACCCGTGTTTACCGGCCCGCCCCCCCCTCTTCCTTATGGTCCAGGTGGCAAGGGTTCCCTCCCCTTTATTGATTCTGACTTTTGCCAGTTCCCTGTTACCTTAGGAAATTTAGGCCGGTTATCTCCGATTTCCGGTCCGCCATTTTGTCCGTAGACCACGTCGGTGTTTTACTTGACAGAGGTTCGGACACGTCAGTAAGACGTGTCGAAGTTCCCCTGGTTCGTCCTGATCCAATCCTCCCCACAGTACCAACTATGGAGGTGACCACGCCGCCGCCTCTTCCTCCTGTCCGACCTACTTATTTGAGCGTTAGGCCCTGTAGCATCTAGTCCATCTATCCATCCTCCCGAAACCCTTGCTGACATTTCGGCATATATATCAGCAACCGTGACCTCTTCTCGCTTTTCTGTTAAACGGCCCATTGCCAGACCCCGGCGTTTGGGCCTTTCTGCCAAGCTTCCCTGTTTAGAACCCCCGTCTCCTGAGTCCCTCCACCAGTTTTCTTCCTCCCGCCCCCATGTCCTTCCCGCCTCCAGTGATCCCTTCCGTTTTGTCGTCGTCCCTGGGTTCCCCCGTTTCCCTTCGCGACCATCCCATTCCCGATGGTGGTCATGCGGCTTCTAAGCTTCGAGTCCAGGCTGACATCCACTCTCTCTCCACTTCTCCTCCGCCCAACTCTCTCCTCCACCCCCAACCCCGGAAACTTGGGGTTGATTTCTCTTGATTTGTTCCTCCAAACCTTTATGGTAGTGACCATTTTTTCCTCATCGGCTCTTCCTACCCGATGGTCTCTCGCCAAAGCTGATTGGCCTGTTGTTCGGGCTAGAACTCAAACCTTGGCAATTCCGAGTAACTTTCCGACGGTCGATGCTGCCTCCACCTACCTCACTCACTGATCACGTCATGTGTGCCACTCTAGAGGTCCTCCATTTCTAAGTTAGCGTTTCTCCGCACCTCCGCCTCTATGGTGGACCCCGACATGCGCTCTTGCTGTTCGAGCTAAGAAGTCGACCTTTTCCGTCTTCAGCGCAACTCATCCCTTGCTAATTCAGTAGCTTTCGAACGTGCGCGGGCTCAGGTCCGTCCGTGAAGCCCGCTGCTCTTCCTGGCGAACATATGTCTCCTCTCACTTCCCGCATCCCCTCCTCCCGAGTCTGGAACAAGATTCGGAAGATCTCCGGTAAATCTTATCCTCCTCCTGTCCTTATGATAGACGAACGCCCACTATCGTTCCCTACTACAGTGGCCGACGTCTTGGCCTCGACTATTGCTTCCATCTCTCGACACTATCACTGTGATCCCGCTTTGCTTGCTCGCTCCCCTCATCTTTTCCAGACCCCCAATAACTTCCCTTATAACCGTCCTTTTTCATGTCGGAACTGCGCTCGGCGCTGGCTTTTTGCGCAAGTCTTCTGGCCCTGATGGCATTCATTTTAATATGCTTCGCCACCTACACCCTTCGGTTCTTTTCTGTCTACTCACCTTCCATAATTGGATTTGGGTGGAGGGCACCTTCCCCTCCTGTTAGGGGGAGGCAGTGGTGTTCTCCTTTCCTAAACCCGATAAAGACCCGACATCTTCCCTTAACTACCATCCAATATCCCTCACTAGCTGCCTCCCGAAACTTCTTGAGATGGTTTACTGTCGACTAGTGTGGTACCTCGAACCCCACAATTTACTTTCACCCACATAGACCGGTTTCCGCAGGAGCCGTAGCACCACTGGCATTTTGGTTCATTTGGAGACTGCGTCACCTTTATGCAGTTTCTTTTACTTGGAGAAAGCGTATGACACTACCTGGCGGTGGTGGATCTGCCGTAAACTTTATCTCTTGGGTTTCCAAGGTTTTCTCCCTTCCTTCATCTCCAACTTTGTCTTCTTGCTCCTTTTGTGTTCAGGCGGGTACTTCCTTCTCTTCTGTACACTCGCAGGAGGAAGGAGTTCCCCAGGCAGCGTCCTGAGTGTCATCTGCTCCGCTTTGGTGATCGATGACGTGGTGACGGCTCTGCCCTCGGGGGATTACGGCCACCGTTTATGTCGACGACCTTACCATCTGTTGTTCCGGTCTCAAGATGGGCCATAGATTATGGGTTTTGGTTTTGCCCTTCGAAGACTGGTGATGCATTTTTTTTTTTGTCGCTGCCACCGCTACACTGTCTCCCCTCCCTTTCTTTATCGATCGCCGCTCCCCGTTGTCCTCGAAACGATTTTTTTTGTCTCCTTGATTACCCACTTGAGATGCCTCAATTTTTCGTGCCTTCAGACTTGCCTCCTCCTCAAATTCTTTTCCCATACCGATTCGGGCGCCTCTACCACTCCCTGGTCCAAAGTAAGTTGGATTATGACTGTCAGGCCTTATTCCTCCTCCCTGTGCACGCTTCATCCTATCCATTCCCTGGGTGTACGCATCAGCACCAGCGCATTCTGGCCCTCTCCTATTGTCAGTCTTTATGAGGAAAGTGACCATCTCCCGTTCGATGTCCACCGTACCTTAGAGGACTTAAAATACCTCTTTCGAGTTCGGCAGTTTTCTTCCACCAAATAACTTAATCAAAAGAGCAGAATCAGAGCACTACAGCAATAAATTTGAGGAATACAAAGGTGCTTCTAAAAAACTGGAAACTTATCAATGAAACTTTACGTAGAAGAAAAGTTTTCGCCACAACTATAACGGTAAATAGCACTTGTAACGAATCATTAGATACATCCAATCGTTTAAATAAAAATATAATATCAGCACCCTCGACACGCAGCTACGAAGAAATCTTTATAATACCCCATTCATATTTTCTCGATGTCAAAATGGCCATTTCCACCCCTATGATTCTATTCCAAGCGTTGTCTTTGAATACTTAATCTCTCCGTCATGGTATTTTTCCGGACATACTTAAAAAGGCGAGGGTTTGTCTAATATTCAAATAAGGAGTAAGGTTAAAGTGGATGTATTTTACTCGAAGAAAAGAAAATTGATTTAAAGCACTTTAATGTATTTCTACACCTTTACGGAATGAATTACATTAATTAATTGACATTCGATTATTTTCAGACATTACACAAGTTTCTGAACTTGGTGGTACAAATTAGCTTTTTGCCACCAATGTAGTTCGTGTCCATGGACGATGTCTTAGCCACAAATGTTACTGCTTTGTAATACAGAATTATATGCGTGGTTGAAAAAAATGTTTACACAAGTGATGCGAAAGCATTGCACAGTGGCTTTTCTCAGCATAAGGTTTTAAAACTGAAAAACCTGCGTTTGTAAGTAAAAATGTATAGGAGTCGGTACAAATCCTCCAACGACGACTCCCAAGTTTTTAAGGCATTTCATGTCTTATATTTTTATTTTATAGCTATTAAATAACTTTTTGGTTATTATTATTATTGTACGAGTAAAATAATTAAAATCGGGATTTAAAAATTAAAACTATCGAAATTCACGGAGACCATTTACCTGTTGGAGGCGGAATCGAAAACTTTTTTTCAACTCAACCCTGCGAATGTACTTATTACAAAATATTTGGTCCAACGCTATTTCTTAGTTACCTGTTGAGCATTGTCGTGTATGAGAAAAACTAATTTAGTTTTCTCAGGAATACTTTTCTTCCCTTTAGTATAATAAATACCATATTTTGTTGTGCAAATAATGCCTGGATACAAAGATTAAATTTTTTTTTTTTTTTTTTTTAAATGAAGGCATGGAAATTAAACCATAAAACCTTATACTTCCACTCAAGGACTGATCATGTTCGCCAGGTCACTTTAAAAGTAGCGTTGGACAAAACTCGCAATGACCATAAATGAAAGAATTCAGTGGCCTTCCAACAAAAATTGACCAGATTTTGTTATCTTGAAAATAAACGAATTTCTCAAAACTAACATTACATTGGAGGTGCCACATCAAGATAAAACACTATTACACTTCAACCAGTGATGTAGTCGCGACGACCAAGTCCGAGATAGAGACGAAGCTCATGCCCTTTCAATTTGTTTTACACTATGGAAATTAGACTTTAAGTATATTAGTAAACTAGTAACTACTTTCTCAGATGTAGTGTGTTGAACGCAAAAAGTGTAGCCTATAAATTAACAAATGAATATATATATATATATATATATATATGAAAATGTTTGCCGGTGTTGATCCTTCTTTTCATCTGTAAGCTCCGGTTCCCTAAGGAGAAGTCAATAGCTTTGATATATATATATATATATATATATATATATATATATATATACACACACACACACGTACTTTTTATTTATTTACTTTTATATGTTACAGAAGGTTTAATGAACGTACCCACTGCCCAGTTTGACTTGTGCATTTATTTAAAGCATGATAGGTGCTCATTACACTTAAGGAAGGAACATCAGCATGCTCAGAAGATCTGCTGAAGTTCGACTTCTGTGGGGCCTCATTATTATGCCTCCATGGCTAAATAGTAAATACACGCTCAATTGGAACACTAGAGGCAGGCACTATTAAAATAGTCATGGCAATATTGGCCAGTGATGGGAATTTATCCCTTTTCTGGTGCCAAAACTTTATTGGAGAGAGCAGTTGTCTAAAATGAGAGATTCATCGATCTTTAAGAGGTACCGCCGCAACTGTTCCCTGCGGTCCAAAATCTTCCCAGTTTCAACATGTATTTTTCATTACGGTCTCGAGAGGTCTCGGGGAGAAAAATCGAGACCGAGATCTGCAAATTGGGTCTCGAGACCTACATCACTGACTTCAACCTAAGGCTACAAAATCACGTCTGTAATACGCAGATGTAAAACGCACAACAAATCAAACGACTGAAACCTGCCAATATTTACCACTGGGAAGGAAGGGAATTCAAAATAGTGAAAAAGAGGAACATCTAAACGAACTCACGATAGAAAAAAAAAAAAAAATGACCTTTCATACTCCATATCCATGCCAAGAGATGAAGGCTTTTGCGATAATATTACCAAGGCCTCGCGAGTTAAGTCTAATACCCATCCTTTGATAGGTACTGCACTTAACACTCCACTTTAATAAGTTATATAACGTTACGATAAACAAATTATTCATAAACATTATGAAACAATTAAAAATGTTTATACATACATAAAATAAGAGTGCAATTTTGATATAAAACAAAATAATCGTAAAAGCATTAAACTACTGTACAAAGTATAATTTTAAGTACAAAAATAAAGATTTCTTACAAGTGTGTTTCCATTTCTGTTGACTTAATCTAACCCAGTGGTTTCCCAACTTTGCGACCTGTGGCACACTTCTATTGGTTTTATGAGACACTAGCTAGTGTCTCACGGCACCCCCTTGGGAATCGGTGATCTAACCTCTTTAAAGAAAGAGGTTCCATTAACACCTTAAAATAAATGTAACGGGGTTGTTTAACCTCCTCCGTAGCAGCAGCAGCAGTAATGTTATAGTGGGGACCAACAGCTTTACGGATCGCTACATCTGAACAAAAGTTGATCACTTATCTAATTGGTGAACGTCGCTTAACTTTGCTGATCAAATAGAGAAGCGGTGTTGCGACGTGGCCACGAGGTAGCTCTTAAAATTAGGACAGATTACGCTTATCTCCGAGTCCAAGAACCCACACAATCGTAATTTAAGGCACACTATCTTTAAGGTAATACTAACAAAATCACGGTTTTGAGGGGTTAAAATTGATTCAGTAAACTGATTCGTTGCATATATTTCGTATATAAACATTAAACTATAAATCTCTTCAAAAGTATAACGACTCAATTTTTGGGCGGTAAAACTAAAACCTAAATGATAAATTCATTCCAAATGGCTCCTCCATTTCACTTCTGACTGAACACTTCAAAATCAGTTTGATAACACAATAAATTAAAAAAATCTCCCCCCCGAAGCCATTTTCCATCCCTTCTAAGAAAAAATACCTCCTTAGGCAATTTTTTAAACACAACTAAATGGTAGAACGCATTACATGGCCCTAAGTTTAGCCAAAGATTCTTCCAATTCTTGATCCGTCATCGTGGGTCGAACTGTGGTTCCAATTGTGTCGGACTGAGCAATAGGAGCACCGGCAACCTACGACGAGAGAAAAATCATAAGTTATTAGTGTTCAGAGTAATCTGAGAAACAAAGTAACCCGTGAAACATCCCATTTTCTTTTCCTACATAAATGAGGACTGACTGAGAAAACATTAAACTAATCAAAATTCAGTACTTTTTTTAATTATTCAGAGGAACGGGTTACGATGTAACCACAACGGAACACCGGTTCTCATTAGATCAGCAAGGTTACGTTGGGACTGTTCTCCGCATTCAGATGATGCAATGACCCGTGATTCGGATTCGCGTAAAGCTGTAGGTCCCCCTTCGTCACTGACTTTGGGCTTAGTGAATCCCCTTCACGCAAAACAAATCTAAAGACCCACTTTCCATTCTACATGGAGCGGGCACGACGCTTGAACTCGGGATTGAATACACTTAAACCAGTTACACACAGAATTACAAAGGATCGAGGGAATAAGCTACCACAGGGATCCAGCGTTACCTTTCATGAAAAGTTTGGATATATACCTGTCGGATGAGATGAACATCCTCATTTACACACATCGCTATCTCGTCACACATTTATATCAACTCCACGTTTATTCACACATCCTTCCATCTTAATTGCGTGATCTTTCTCCACTTGTCACCTTTATACGCTCGCTATTATACAATGTTTTCACAAGTTTATCATTATTCATTCTCTCCATATGACCATACAATATCCTCTATTCTCATCTCTAATGACTTTTTCACTCCACAATTTCCCTCGGTTTCGGATTTTACCTAAAACGGAAACATTTTACTTACTTGTATAATATTTCTCCATTTGAAGTTATTTAAACTTTCAGCGAGTAGGAAATGTGTAGAACTCAATAAAAACAACAAAAACAACAACAACAACAACTGTGTTTGAACGTAAAAAATAAACTTTGAAAACTGAACTCACCTTTGAGCCAATTTCTATTCCTATCTCATCCAAGACTTGATTGACGATGGCATCACTCTCTTCCTCGTCCCCGCTCTCATTCATGATGTCATCTAAAGTATCATTAACTGAAATACAATTAATTATAAAATTAATAAAATTATCAATTTACAATTATAAAATTTAGGTCTTTTAACTTGCGAGAAAGAATCTTTTCCCGACAACTTCAATGTTAAAACTAAATCCTTTATATCTTTTCTCAAATCTTCAAATACTCACTGACTTCTTCACTCATATCGAGTTTCGTGGAGGCCTTTTCAAACTCTTGCATCGTCCTCGCAATGTCTTCTGGCTTCATTAACTTATTCATATTTGCCATCGTCTTTGTGGTTGTGCTCATGGCATTCGAAAGCTTCACATTGGCATGCATTGTCTTCTGCTGTGCCCCAACTGAAGTGATCTATTGAATAGGAGAAGGATTACGCTACATTATCTAAAATCCGACTTATCTAAAGATGATTATCAAGCAATTTACTCCCTAATGGAACCATATCGTAATATCTACAGGGTGTCCATAAAGTTACGCATCATAGGAACATAAGCAATGTCTATTCATTTATGTCTCCATCAGGCCAAATATGTTAAGGAACATTCAAAGAAACCCGCTTTATCGTTTACAAACACGTTACGAACTTTCTTGAATTCAATTAAATATTTACAGCCTTAACGGGTAATTCACACCGTGTTTCAAAGAGCTCAAATACTAAACAAGGATCGCTTTTGGATACATTAAAAACTAAATTAACTTTTTGGATGCTTAATGTTATCATCAAGTTGTTATACCCGGGGCCCCAATTTCCACCAAAAAACTCCCGAGTATGTCACCTGACCACGAGCAACTCAAATTCAACTCGAACCGCGGCAGCGACGGGAGTCAAACCCTCACTTTTGCAACTCGGGTCCAATCTCCAACCAACCAAACCGAGTACAGTATATTATTAATATTATAATTCCAAGATTCCAGATACCTCAATAATTTGAAACTAATTTGAATCGAATCAGAATTAAAAGAATCTGAAGTTAAGCTTATCAATATGCGTACGTCTCGTAGCTATTAAGTCTGTACTTTTCCTAAAATTTGGTTACAGCCCCTGAGGACTACTCTGATTATGGCATTCATCACCAAGCTTTTTCCATCAATAATGTACAGTCTTCAGCTAATGGTTTCAAGACAAAAAGGACCATCTCTATTTGGTACAAGTCTGGACAGGAAAAATTGGTCAATTGTGGTGAGAAACTGTGCGAGTTTGTTGTTCGAAAAAACTGTACACAATACACCATAGGAAAGCAAACTGGCCATTCTCCATGGGGTGGTAACGACTCAGACCTGGGAACGTAGAGACCATTACAAATATATGATCATCAGTGGAAAGAAAACACTAAGCCAGAAATTATGTGTTACCTTTCAAGAAAAGACTCAGGTAGGTGAGACCAAGGTCTCCAGTTACGAACCTCACGAACTACCTCCATTTCTTTGTTACTCATTAACTCTCGAGCCACATTCATATGAACTCCACTAACTACATCCTTTAATCTCTTACACACACTTTACAGGACCATACCAATGCAACACACTTCCTTCATTTCTCCATACGCCAACGCCATATTACATGTTCACTCTTTCAATGACAAGAACCATACTTTTATTTACACGCAATTTCAATAATCTTTCACATACAGTATATCAACAAAGTTGTTACTGCTCTTTTTAATCCATTTTCTGGTTCACACAGAAGCATCACATTAAGAGCATACATCAGATGCGACAGTTGCCACTCATTCTCTTCCAAATTCAGACTTACTCCTCTCTCTATCTAGCATTACTATATCCATATACTGTACACAAACAGCCATGGAGATACACACAGCCTTGTCATATTCCTGCATTAATAAATACCAATATTTGGGCTAAATTATTTAACCTGCCAAACCAATTAAAAGCCAAAATAAATTTTTTAAACAAATAGCAGTTATCACAAATTCTTATGCGGTTATGGTTTAATCCATCCATTCCACTTAATTTATAAATATTCATATTTGTCAATGTCTTTGTGGTTGTGCTGAAGGAATCAGGAAGATTCACCAATCTCCACTAACATGCAGCTGAAAAAACTATATAGGCCTATAGTGATTGCCTATCAAACCTGGCGATCTAATGAAAATGTCCTATCAGACTTACTGCTTTGGTCAAAAACAAAGCCTATACTTTTTTTACTATAAAAATGTATGCATGTGCAGGTTTTCAAAAGACCTTGTTAAGTAGTTTTCAGTTAAATTATTAAATTAGTTTGCCTTCAGTATTTAGCGTAACCCATGGTAAAGAAAAAAAATACCCATAGGCAACATACCTTTTTTGTTGAATTGGCGGATGTTAAATTAGGTCTTGCAATCCTTCGCAATTGCCCACTTTCTTATTTACTGGTGTAGGCTATAAGGCTAAGCAAGCATCCGTTGTGTAACCAATCAACAGAGGCAATTCACTGTGATAGGCCTATCCTATTGTTTTATTAATTTATTCACTCATAACTTGTTGAAAGATGAACACATCTTCCTTGCCTAAAGCAATGCTCCCTACTAGCTAGCTCCAACTTATAAATTTCCTATTTTTTCCTTTTTGTTTACATTTGCAGCAGACATGGGGTCTATTACTGGGTTTCTATTACTATTTCTATTACTTTTGTATGTGGGGTACTTCACTCATTTGAAAGGATCTTTATGTCTATTTAAATGCAATTAGAAGCAGTGTATTAACAAATTTGTTTCAACCAAATCATTACAATTTCAGAGACTAGGTCTTGATAAATTTTACTTTACTGAAGGAAAAATTTGCCACAATATTAGTTTTTGGTGTAATAAACAAGCATGATTATGGTTGGTTTTTGTTATTCCTTGTCAAAGAAAACAGTTGAATGTCAGCAGTAACTATGAGAAAATTTTTAACAACCCAGAGTTAATGAAGTGCCACTGTAATAGAAAAGTAATAGACTATTATCTATTACTTTGGCTTCTATTACTATTACAGCCAAAAAATTATGATCTATTACCAGGCGCGGACTGGCCCCGGTGGCTCGTGGGCCCTTTCCATTTGGGGCCCTAAATTTGTTCGATGTATTACTATACAAGACCTCAGGGGTGTTCACAGGGGTCAAAAAAAGTGTCAACAGGGCAATGTATGTTGGTGACAAAATGGCATTAAAAAATTTTCACTTTTTTTAATACTAGTAAAATAATTGATATTTAAATTGTTTAGGATTAACTTTAGTTTATTCGTTGATAAATTATGTCCATTTAAATAAATTTTTATAATTTATTTTATTTGTTGAAAATTAATTAAATAAATATGTTAAAAATCGCTATGTTGCCAAATGCATTTCTGAGATTTCTAGTATAACCAATCAGCACTCTAGGACACTATTTTTGGCACAAAAATAAAATTAAGTAAATAAAGTAAATATTTTTTAAGCGATGTTGCATTTGCGCTGGCACGCCAATTTTTTGCTCTTGGTCTTTATAACGCGAGTAATTTACTGAATTTTTATTTAAGTAATTGTTAATTTTTTATATTTTTAAGCTTTAAACACACAAATATCTTAAGAGCTGAATAAAGGTCAGCAAGGCCCAGCCAGTTCAGCCTAGATCCCAAGAACCTGCATACCCAAACCTACAATCCACACCCCCAATAATTTCCTCATATACCTTTTTTCTAAACGCCTTTAAAAACGTTTTTCCATTGATATTGTGCGCTATATAAATATATATATTATTATTATCAGTGGCCGTAACTAAAAGAAGAAAGGCCTGTGGCCTACTGTTGATAATGGGCCCCTCTGTAATAGTTTAAGTAAGTGACAGTTTAGTTTGGGATTGAAAAAAAGTCTCTTTCTACTTCAACATTTTCTATGATTTTCATGAGTAACTTTCATATTGTAATGAACAGATATATATATATATATATATATATATATATATATATATATATATATTATATATATATATATATATATATAAAATGCAAACCCACGAGGAAAAAGAAAAATGATTTCAAGGCCTTTTGTGTAGTGTATTCAGAAGTACACCTCGTCATTCCCTGACTGCGTATTAATTAGATTTGATTGAGTTCAAAATTATATTCAAAACTTGCCGGGATTTACAGATCATGAAAAAATTACTAGATTTTTAAAACATCCATAACACTTTTTTGGGGGCCCTCTCAGTGACACCTGGCTGGTAGAAATTTTTGAGCCAGTCCGCACCTGTCTATTATTATTACTTGAAAAATCCTGTAATAGTCTATTACTATTACCCCATGTCTGATTAGCAGACAGAAAATCACCAGATATATAATTACATATTTTCATTACTTTTTTCCTCAAAATGGTTTTGAATTAGTCAGTGATGGAAAATTTGGTACAAAAATATATGTTCTCCTATGTCTTGTTTGTTGTCACTCATGGTCTGGTCTCGGTGACAGTAGGCCCAATGCCTACATATTCTTCTGTGCTTTAATTCCACCTATGGTAGTTTTTCCCATTCCCAATGGGTTTCATTTCAAAACCAAGGCAATTTGCAGTTGTACAATACAGTAAATTAATATTTTGCATTAAATTATGACATGAGGTACTGTATATGGTATTGCATTGTAGGCTTGGTTAGGCCTGGGGTTAAAATAGGCCTTTTTGTAAACTGTAATGTGAATTGTAATGTAAACTCTATGACAGGCATGTATAGTTTTTCCATGGAAGTGATGTGGATGAATGTATCATTTAGGTATGAAGAATTGGTCTAAAAATTCTTACACCAGTTTTTGTCAACCTCTCTGGTCTGGTTACAAATGAGAAACAAAAACATTAATACAAACCCGACTATTAGCTGCATATGTGCGCCCTTTCTGCTTCCTGATCTGGACAAGTTGTTTAGCAAGAACTCTGATAGCTTCTTTATTTGAAGGAGATTTTGCCAATTTCTTAATCTCCATTTCAAGTTTCTTTTCTTCTCGTTCCAACTCTCTTCTGTCCCTTTCAACATCTCTTCCAACCTTCCTCAATTCTCTCTCATTTGTTCGCATTTGTTCTATAAAATAATTTATGCAACATAATGACAGTTGTGCTAAATCTGGGGTACAAAAATATTTATAAATGGCAAACTAGCTACTGTGAATTCTTTATGCAAGATAATAATTATTTACTTATAAAATATTTATTTGTAAAATATATTATAATTTTCCAATTTTTGTTGTTAGAATAATTTTAAAACAAATAATTGTGAAATGGGGCTATTTATTTTATTTAACTTAAGCTTTAGGCTTTATTGGGCTCTCAAATTAATTAACACTAAAATATTACTTCATAGGTAGTTACAATTAATAACTTTTTTTAAAATAAGCCTAACAATAAGGTCTACTATGTTTTTAAATCAAACCCATAAATCCCATAAAAAAGTACAATATTCATCAAGGTAATAAACAATACAACTAGCTTAAAAAAAAACCTCCCCAAATCTAGCAGCTACTAAAAAAAAAAAAAAAAATGTCAATGTTGGTGTTAGGTGGTGCTATATACACAAACACTTTCACACCAAGAACTCCAGTCAAGAACACAAAACAGCATTGATGAATAGTTTAAATAACTGGATTGTCCAAGTCTTGAATTTTTGCTTTAAACTGTATTTAGCATGTCTTGTTAACTCTGAGAGGTAACTCAACAGCAATCTAGATCAATGTTGTTCAAATGCAGGCATGTGGGCTAAATGTGGGCTGCATGTGTGTAAAATACATGCGAATGAATCTCGGTATTCTAGCTGAAAAAAATTTATTAATTATACCAATGTATGATTTCATGGCTTTTGTCGAGCTACACAAATTTTTATATTAAAAAGTTTATTTATATATGTATATATATAATAATGAAAATAACCACAAAGGAAAAAGGAAATGCATCATTCTGTCTTTCCTTTTTCCTTCATGGTTATTTTCATCATAAATATTAGCCATGCGTTACTTTCGTGAAATAATTTTCATATATACAGGCATACCCCAATTTACAAAAATTTGCAGTTACAAAAAAAAAGTTTCTGTACCAAACCTTGTTTTACAGAGCTTTCCCCACAGTTACAAAAAATTTTCAAAAAATTTCAAAAGTGAGTAGATGTTTGTTGAAGTTGATATTAACACTCACTAATCACTTTTAATGTAAAATTATATATTACACGTTTAATCAATTTAATTTCTCGCAAAATTTGTCTGTTTATACATGTGTGTGTACTGTGTGGAGATTTTGCAAATGTTTATTTATCTCATACAGCATCTTTTTGTAGCATCTAACCTATTTGTGCCTTGTGTTTCAAACGTGTGGATACCTTACTCACTTGTGTTTCTTTGCCATAAAATACATAATTTTATGTAACTATTATGTTATGGGTGGGATTTGGGGAGGGGTGGTGGTGGAACGTATCTCAGCTTTTATGATGGGAGTCAATGGGAAAATCCTCCCTGATTTACAAAAGGTTTTGAGGAACCTAACCCTTTTATAAATCTGGGTATTCCTGTATATATAATCTACACAGGGTGTTTCACAACCAATCTGCCATACTCTGGGGGGTTATAATGAGTAAAAAAGTTATACAACATTGGTGCTCTTTCCAAATATTCCAACTATGGACATTTTAAGATTCATGGAAAAAAATGACGGAGTATTAATCTGATGTATTTATTGCTATATTTTAGAAGATACACTTTATAAATGTTCAAATGTCTGCCTCATTTTTCAATGCATAGCCTTGCTCATTGCAAATAAGAGTCCACTGCCCATTGAATCTTTTCAGGTGTTCTCGTATGTAAGCAGCAGCATCCACAATGCAACGCAAGAGTTCCTTTCTCATTTTACTTTGGTCTTGTAGACCATCTCTTTCACAAGGTTCCATAAAAAGAAATCTAGCGGGGTTAGGTCCAGAGATCTTGGGGGCCATGATATTGGACCAGCACGACCAATCCAATGATTCCTGCATTGCTGATTCAAGTAATCCGTAACATGACCAAAATGTGATGGCACCCCATCATGCTGAAAGAACATCCTGCACCTTGTCTCCAAGGGCACATCCTCCATCAAAAGTGGCAATTCATTTGTCAAGAAGTTCAGATAAATATCAGCAGTTAATCATTGTTCCAAAATGAATGGTTGAATCAGCTGACCTCCAATTACACCACACCAAACATTCGCTGAGAATCAATGTTGAAAGTTTCCTTCAACAATCCTGTGGGGATTATCAGCAGACCACAAGTAGAAATTTCATCTATTGTTAATTCCATCCCAAATGAATTGTGCTTCATCACTAAACAGTATGTGATTAAGAATTTGGCAATAGATACAAAATACAGAAACAACAACACTTTTTATAGTTTTGTTGTTTATTAAGGTAGCTGCATATTAAGAAAAAAAACACTTTGAAGTTTTCTATAAGCTCAAAAATTATGGTGCATAATGTAATTTTTGGATTAGAAATAGTGAGAAATCTGAAGGAGTGGTTTCACTTGAACCAGTGACTGAATATCAACATCAGTGTTGGTTATTGAAAGTCTAAGGCAGGCCTCAAGAGAACAGTCTTACAATTGGTTGTAGGACTTCACATGCTTTAAAATAGAAAATGTGCTTTTGCAAATTTAAATGCTACCAAACATTGAGAAAATCTTAAGAATGAAATCATGAAGATTGGGGAAGCTGGCCAGCTCCTAATCCCTAAGCTGCATCAGTGAAGCAGCTTGGGTACTTGTCATATTGACACATCAAGTACCCTTGAGAGTAGCATTTACGCATTGCGTTTATGTCTTGCACATTAAAATATTTTTTTTTTTAATATTTTAAAGCTTTCTTATTTATTTCTAAAAAAATTGAATATTTTTTGGACCACATTAATTCAATACTGCACAACTAGGGGTACATAAATTGGGGAGGGGGGGGAGGTATTGTAAATCAAACAATAATAAATCCAAAAACCTAAAAATTGGGACTAAAAGAGAAATAACAATAAGACACATACTGAAACAAGTAGCTAATAATAAAAACTACCCACAGCTAAGGGTATTTTTGCTAATACCAGAATTAGTCCAGTATTAAAAAATGTCCAGTAACAAAAAACCTCACTTGCTTATCATTTGGTAAACCTGTATTAACCCTCCCCCCATTGTAAATGCCTTCCATTGTGTTAGAATGCAATTTGATGCTACAAACGAACATAACAGTGCGGTATTAGTTGATGAGTAAATGAACACGATCCGCAATATTATTGCCAACAATTTACATATTATTATTCCCAGATCAAGTTTAGAAAGTCGGTTATTTCCAGTGGAGTAGCTAGAAATGGAATATCCCATGGCATGATTTCTCTGACAAGCCCCATTGAACAAATTATTATTAAAATTGCAACAAAATTTATGGTTATCATTTAATAGGATAGGTTCCTTTAAATGCCTTTAAGCTACATTATTACAGGGGACAGCAACCTTTTGAATGCAGTGTGCCAGTTTACAATTAATGCCAACATTTTTATGGCCATGTGTGCCAACTATAATTTTCATATGCATATTTCATAGAACAGTCCACTCTATTGTAACCAGTTTTAGATCACATACCTTGTAGATGGCTAAATGTAACCTAACCTTCATTATAAAACAAGAGTGGCAATAATAATTTTTTTCATTGTTAGTGCATGAGCACAAGAGAAAACCTGGCATTTATTCTAGTAGCCTTCTGTAGTCTTCTAAAAGTTTTCAAACATCCATTATTTCATTATAAAACAAGAGTGGCAATAATAACTATTTTTGGTGCTACTATAGCGTGATTCCTACCAGTGACTTCAATACTATAGGGTGATTCCTACCCATTTTGGTTCGAAACTACAGTACTGTAGTGTGTGATTCCTATCCAAGGTATAAATGAAAATATAATAAATATAAAATGCTATTTATTATTCAATTTTATTTATTTAAAAAATAGTTTCGGTGCTACTATAGTATGTGGTCTACCTACAATTGGTTAGGTTTAGTCACGATATTTTCGTTAAAACTAACGAAAATATCATGACTAAACCTAACCAATCATCAAGGGCGATGGACATTGGAATGTAAACAAGCAATTAGTAAACAAGGTAAGAAGCTATAATTAAAAGGTAGACCGCCAAATTGAGGTAGGAATCACGCTATAGTAGCACCCTATTTTTTCCATGAATGTTTCACACATTATTACTAAAGTGGATAAAAATATATGTATCTGACAATTGTGTCTTTATGTATATAAACCCTATATTGTTTTCTTATGTCTGAGTCATCACTCAAGATGATAATTTGACCCAGGTACTTAAATTCTTGTACTTGCTTTACTGGTCTTCCTCTCATTTTGAAAATAATAATAGCTGTTTGGCTTCAGCTTTTGGGGTAGAGTTACAAAAGCATATTTTTTGTAACTTTAAAATTAATGTCATGGTTCTGTGAAAATAATACAAATTTTTAAGTGATAATCCAGACCTTTAACTGAAGGGCTTAGTAAATACCTGACATGGTAAAATCCTATTTTAATATGGTAAATTAAATTCCAAAAACAATGTTGTTTAATATTATGTATACTATCAAAATAGTATATCCAGTTTAATTAATGAAAAACATTTTTGGAGTAATTTTTGAATTTACTGTATTAATCTAGGTTTGGGATTTAATTTATTGACTGCCCAGTTAGATCAACTGTACACCCTTGATGATCAGTTAAGTCATGATATTTTTGTTTGAACTAATGAAAATATGATGATTTAACCTAACCAATCATCAAGGGCGTACAGATGACCTAACCAGGCA
This sequence comes from Bathynomus jamesi, assembly GCA_023014485.1. NCBI lineage: Eukaryota > Metazoa > Arthropoda > Malacostraca > Isopoda > Cirolanidae > Bathynomus > Bathynomus jamesi. The sequence continues at coordinate 495,015 of JAJOZX010002784.1, forward strand.
TTCAATTCACCTAACTGGGAATTCAATTAACCTAACAGTGTAGTAATATTCGATGTGGATTGACAATTGTTGAACATACATGTGGTCTTCCAGCCATCTTTAATTTATTGTATTAAAATAGGATTTTACCCCTGACATTACTCTCAACTAAGGTCCTAATTATTATTGGTAAATATTTACAAGTGTACATTACAGGCTTTGTAAATCAAAACTATGTTTTTCTGATGGTTTTTGATGCAGTTTGAACAAAGGTTACTTTTGTTCAATTTCGTTCAAACATCAAAAACAATCGTAAAAAACAGTTTTAATATATAGGTAACCTAACCTAAAATTCCAAAATTCTTCAAAAGCCTATAATGTACTCTTGTAAAAAAATACATTATCATAGTATGCTACCTTTCATTGTTGGCTTCTTAAAAGCATTCATAATTCTGTTGTTTAACTTTCAAATATGGTGCAAAAAGTTACAAATTTAGCAAGGACTTAAAGTATGAGCTCTGGCCTATAGCACGAGACTCAGCCTAAAAGAATGACTGCAGTATGATAAGGTTTCCAAGAGTAGGCTATTTTCAGTATCAGTGAGAATTCTGAGTAATTTTTAAGGCCAAAACCTGTAAATAAGAAAAGAGGGTAATTATTCATTTTTTGACCCAGTCTCTTTTTATAATGAGAGCAAACGTTTCTGGTCAATTTGGAGGTGCTCTGCACGAATCTGCCATCCGTTTCCTGTGCAAATGCGTAGTTTTCGAGATATCGTCATCTCGAAAACTACGCATTTGCACAGGAAACGGATGGCAGATTCATGCAAAACACCTCAAAATCGACCAGAAAAGTTTGCATTCGTGCTAAACACAACCTAACCTAACTTAGCCTAACCAGTCACCTTATTTTGGAGGATATAGTTCTGCAATTGCAGTAAGGAAGTGATGCAGAACTGTAGAATCATCAGGATATTCTGCCAGGAACAAGTATCATGCAAAATATTTCCGGTAATGAGGACGTCTATTCCCAGCACGTAAAACCCACGATTTCACATCCTTCCATTTTTTTTACGGCACCTAAACACCTTCGAGTCTTGTCTTAAAATACAGGCAGTATTACATTTAGGGCAAATCACGGATGTTGGAATTATGCCGTGATTGGAAAAAAAATCTAAACTTTTATCTTCATCGAGGCCAACAAGGCGGATTAGGTCTTCGAAATCAAGTTCACAAGATTGACACGTCATACCAGTAGAACGAAAATTACCACACTAACCAGAAACAGAAAGAAGTAGCCAAAGCAAGAAAAAGTAGCCAAAAAAAATCTCTAAAAAAGTAGCCCAAATAAACAAACCAACCAAAATTTATATACATACATATTAGAAAGTAGAAAATATATTTTTTAAAAAAGTACATTTTATACAAATTTGCACAAGATAATATATATATTTTCTTATTCAGCTTTGATTGGTTATTCAATATATATTGCTGTTATAGCTGGGTGTGACTGGGTCAAAAAGCGAATATTAACCAAAAAGAGTCAAATTCATCAGTTTGGGCAAGTGAACCTGAGCTTAAACCCTGTCTTAATTAAGTCTACTACTGAAGACCATAGGCTAACACCAGTCTGAAATGAAAGAAATAATTTACAAAAATTGTTCAATGGGTTTATATGCTAGACCAACCAATATTACATTTCATTTGGAAAACATGAAACCATTCAGGCCTACTGAGGTTATCCAAATTATGAGCTATACTTCATAATAAATTTGTGCAAAACAACAATCTCAAGCCAGCTAAAAAACATACAATTATCTACACAGCCACCAACATAGCCTACTACATAACTTAAGCTAAGAATATGTACAATCTACAAACTCTCTCTCACTCAAGAAAATGTCAAAATTTTTCTTAAAATTAACTAACAAGTTACTGTATATACAATCCTTGTGTAAAATTGGAATTTTTTTGGACCATTTATTTTAGGCTGAAGTTAAGGGGGTTGACTATTACACAAATACTGTTTTTGAAAGATTGAAATTCATGCTCAGTATGAGTCTTCCAAAAAATTAACAAAAGCCCAATTGATATAAAAGTATAAAAGCACAAAGAATTATGGTCATTATTAAATATTTATTTATAAAATAATAGCCACCATTCAGATTCCCCTCTATTTTTTCAGAAAAATAACAATTACTATCCGAATCAGTACTTGGTAATCCGAATTTGGATCACAAATATTGATCTACTACCCCTGAAACACTAAAGTCAACTTTTACAGGAGATATATGAAAATTTTTTGAATTTTTGGCTAAAAGTTGGGGGTCAACTTTCGCATGAGATCGACTATTACACGAGTATATACGGTACTATTTACCATAATTATATGGCAAGTCATTCCAAAAATGGTAAACATGGTAAAAATTTTATAGTGGACACACTAGGGGCCCTTCGGCCCATCTGGGTGTCTCCACTGTTAATATAAACAAACCATAAATACAGTTACATGCAAAATTAAGATCCAATTGATCTCTGCTAATTGCAGATTGTCACACATCTACTAGCTGTACATTAACTTCAAAACTTTGGATCTTGTGGATCATTCATCAATACCACTATTGTACTAATTGTAGACATCACATGGTTATCTATACAGCTACATAGCTATATAGCCATATATCTACATAGCTACAACCTGAATAAAATCTACTACTCTATGATGGAAAAAGTATTTTCATAGATCAAGTCTTCTGATTTTGTTATTATGCCCTTAAGTTATTCCATCAGCCTCTAATGAGAAAAAGTTACCCAGCCTTTACGGCTTTACCTACTAAATTAAGGACAAAATTTGCTCGAGGAGCGAGCGTGAATAACAATTCCAGTTTTAAGTACTGTACTTGCACTAACAGGGTTGCCAGAAATTTCTGAAGTGGAATAAGGCCAAATGCTCTCCCCCTCTATATAGGCCAAAACCGGCAGTAAAAAGGCCAAGCCATTCCACAGTATTTATTTCAACACAACATATGAGGCGTATAGAATAGAAAGGGCGTACGCCCGAAAATCAAGTTTTGAGATAAACGTATTTATTAAAGTTAGTGAACGTTATTAATCGCTAACGACTAAACCGAGTTTAATGGTTTTGGTCTCAAGCCCGTGTGGGGGCGCATCACACCCACGGAATACAGCGTGCTGATTGGTTACTGCGAGAAAACGGGATATCGGGAAACTGGGGGATACGCTTGTGCTATTCTAATGGCCTCATATTCTCAGCCACACCTAATGGGAAAAAGAATAAAAATTACATTACTTAAAAACTCCTAAGCATACAATAAATGAGAAATACATTTAACATATTATCTACGCTGAGCATCATTATATATGCGATCGATATGAATAAATAATAATAATGAAAAAAACATACTACTAAACACTATGGTCATGGCCCACTGTAATAACAAATGGAGGAGCCTGAACCAGCATTCTGGAGTAGGGTAATAACTATCCATATACAAAAATATTAAATATTAAAGGGAAGCAATTGTCTTACATACAGCATTGACGACTGCGTCAAACCTAGGTTTAAAAACAATATGTCTGAAATAATGGACATTTCGCTTATAGCCTAATTACGCTCTCTGAGCACTGCCAACAAAGATATTTACAAAACAGTGTTAAATATTGATAGATTTTGTTAGGTTATGCAATATGAAAGTTAACACACCTTTGCACTGCATATCAGAATGAAAATGAGTCGAAAACTTAAGAGAATTATTACAATTTGGCATGGAAAACATTGAGTAAATATTGAATGGGTGTTTCACAAAACTGGGCACAAACCGTTAATCCGTTAATCGTTAATTAACGAAGTTAACTTTTTCGTTAACGATTTAACTTTTAAGTTAACTTTGAAAATCATTATCGGACTAATTAACTTCCGTTACATTTAACTTCCGTTAACTCAAGTCCGTTAACCCAAAAAATTCATAAATAAACGTTTAAAAGTTTCTATTATTTTCAGTGCTGAGCAGGTGCGCAATTAATCCGCCACTGTTAATAGTGATGAACAAATTTCCATTTCCGCAGTGCAAAATCAGGCGATATATTTGTTTCCGTCGCCACAATTTGTCTTACCAAATATAATAGTTATTTATGGCATTGGTTTGAGCAAAACATGGTCGACTGTAAAATCAGGCGGAAAGATTTGCCATTTGAGTCGAATGTTTCAACTTCTTTCAAGAAATATCACGAGCATTTTAAGGCACTTTCAATAATATATATGTAACAATTACAACAAATAACTACATTCGTTTCATTTGGAGTCTGTCTCTTGCGCAACATGTTTGTGCTAGTGAATATTTAAAAATAATCGTTGTCAAGTAAGTCATGTATATTTATAATATGTCTGTGAGTACCTTATTAGTAGTCTCCTTGATACATTTCAAGAACCATAAAACTGATCAGGTAAGATTTCAATTCTCATGTCACTTTGATGACATAAATTAAGTCAATTGATGTCTTACAATGGGAGCGTTTTCACCTTAACCCTTTATGTCCTGGCGGTACTTTCTAGGTACCACATCTTTAAAATCTCCATAATTATTTTCTACCCGGTTGATCCTGCCGGTACTTTCAAGTCCCAATGTGAATTAGTTTCTTTATGAGATAATAGATGGCGTTGAGAAGTAAATGTGAGCGTGTGGCGCCAGAGGCTGTTTATTCTTTAGTATCTCTGCTGTGAAGCCCGAAGAAATTTCAGTGCAATTACTTCCCGAATATTCTGTGCCATATCTGTTCCAAATAACAAAGGTAAGGGTTATTTTATTTTTTATCTTGTTCTTGAAATGTTCAAGAATGCTTCAAACAATTGTTGTTCTTGTTTATTATTTTTAAGTGTGAAATAATAAAGGATTTATTGAGTCAACTTCTAAGTACCAACAGGACAAAAGGGGCATAAGTCTACATCGTTTTCTTTTGGTTTTCTTTCAATTTTGTGGATGACTATTTTAATTTATGTGGAAATATTTGAACTTGAACTCATGTGTTTACACAAGATGCTGCCTTCTTGGGTGAGCAAGTGTTGGTGGACTTGTTCATCAAGTTCAACACAGCCATCCCCTCCAGTGCTGCAGTGGAGCGTTTGTTCTCTATGGGCAAGGACATCCTGAGGGCCAAGAGATCATCCCTGTCTGATGAAAACTTTGATATGCTAATTTTCATGAAGGGCAACATGCATCTCATGGACAAAATGGAGAACGAGAAGAAGAGGGAAAATTAAATTATATATATATTGGGTTTTTTCATTTTTTTTATAAAAGTTAACGTTAACGGTTTATCGGTAACTTCCGTTACATGTTTAACGAATTAACGGATTAACGGTTAACGAAGTTAACTTTTTGGTTAACGGATTAGCGGTTAACGAAGTTAACTTTTTGGTTAACGGTGCCCACCACTGGTGTTTCACTTAGCCACTGCTAATGAAACAGACGTTACAAATAGTTTATAAAAACATCGGATCTTTTCCAAATGGACGACTCCACGGGATTTAGCTGAAAATTTGTATACTAATAAATTTTTATATTCTAATAACGAAAATGACATTATTTTCTTGGAGAAATATGCGCAACATACGAAAAAAATTGCATTTATATACGCACTAGTTTGCATGGCGCATGACCGTTATCTAGTTTACACCGCTCATGACGCCCGGATACGAGGTTGCTGTGTGGATCCAGGTTAATTGAATGCCTGGTTAGGTCAACTGAATGGCCGGTTAGGTCAACTGTACGCCCTTGACGATTGGTTAAGTAGTCATATTTTCGTTAAAACTAACGAAAATATCATGACAACCTAACCAATTGTCAAGGGCGTACAGTTGACCTAACCGGGCATTCAATTGACCAGAGGCAACTCGCAAGTAGATATATCACAGCACTGCATTATCATATTTTTACACTACAACAATAATATTCAGACTAAACTACGTCTAAGCAGGCAACAAATAAATGCGATTTCGTATGGAGAAAAAGGTATGCAATTGAAGATTTATTTATTAAAATATTATTAAATATTGCACATTTTAATAAATAAACGATATTGTCTGCGTTTTATTTTATAAAACCCACTACATAACACTACATAATTTAGATAACGGTCATGCACCATGCAAATTAGTGCGCATATAAATAATTTTTTTTCGTATGTTGCGCATATTTCTCCAGGAAAATAATGTAATTTTCGTTATTAGAATATAAAAACTTATTAGTATACAAATTTTCAGCTAAATCCCGTGGGATCGTCCATTTGGAAAAGATCCAAAACATCTTTATAATTATCATTATATTAACACCAGTTTGAACTGCATATAACATTAATGCGATCATATCTTTCGCAAATTGAGAAAATTAAGCCTAAAAACAGTAGTAAACCCACCTTCTCTGCCTACTACTAATAGGCTACTATCGTTAGTTTTCACGTGTCTTGCTTCACTAAAAGAATTACTGTAAGTTTAAAACCTGTCATGACACTACATTAAATGCCAAATACAATAATACAATAAAATGCCAAATACTAATACAATAAAGTGCCAAATACAATAAAATGCCAAATATTCATTTTTAGGCCAAACGGTTTAAAACAGGCCAAATTTGAGGTCTTTAGCCTAAAAAGGGCCAATCCAGTAATCCTGCTTGCACATAAGTTTTGTTTTGGTGTTTCACTGCTATGTAAAAATTATTCCAAGTGAAAAGGGTAATGTAGAAAAATTAAATTTTATAAGAGTAGGGTCCACTTGAATTCCTCAGAACTTTTAAATTTAAAAAGCTTAGCCCCATTCAAAGCATCTTTGGACTATTTTTATCGCCATTTGGCATTTACTATATGGTAAGACCAAGAACACAATACATCCTTATAATTACATTCCTGTCATTATCCTTCCCATACCTTTCACTTAACCCCTTATTCTCTTCTCTTAACCCCTACTCTTTCCTTTCTCTCTGGCTAACCTTAGAGTGGATCTTAGGGTCTTTGTTAGCCTTAGCTTCTGTAGATCTGTAGAACCCTTTTACAGATGGAGAAATAAGAACTAGATTATCTGCACACATCAGATGATTAACTATCCATATAAACATTGATTAAGTAGGGGCACAATATCCCTCCCTGTCTGACAACATTGGTTACAGAGAATGGTTCTGAATTGACCCCCACCTCATCTTACAATCATTGTCTAGTGATTATACCAGAATATTAATATACAGCCCAAGTAACCAGGTACATTGCGATTTACAAGTTTCATAAATAATTATTTGGGTGCCCTTCCAATACGTGCTCTACCATAAAATTTACATTCCAATATGTGCTCTACCTTAAAATTTACATTCCAGTACGTGATCTACTTTAGATTATTCGGATTAGCAGCAGGTACGGACTTTGGTTAGAACGCTGCTTGTTAGGTTAGGTTAGGTTAGGTTAATTTTCATTAACTGCTTTCTTATTTAATTCGATTAATATACTTATTACTTATTTTATTTTTTCAATTTTCTACCTTAGAGTTTCACGGTAGAGCACGTATTGGAATATGGTAGATCACAGTTTCGCGGTAGAGCACGTATTGGAAGAGCACCATTATTTGTCATGATTAACAGGATGAAATGCCTTAGAGGCATCCAGGAAACACAAAAATACATAAGAATCTAAAGTTTGGTATTTATAGACCATTTTCTTCAAGGCATACATACACATATCAGTAGGGGAAGGTGGGGTACAGTGGGACACGGGGCACTGTGGGACAAATGGGATTTCAGAAGTATTTGGCAACTCTGACAGCGGTGCTTTCGGCTACGTAACAGTTTTTGATTAGTGCCTCCACTAGCGTTGCATTGGGAGGGTTAGCTGTTCTTGATTCTCTGTGGTCAAGGCCATTGCTCTTTGAACGGAAGAAAGTAAATATTTTGCTGTAAGTATGGAAGTCTCTATGATTTATTTGGGTTGACATAACTCTTTAATATTAATTGCATAAGTATAACAACTATATGTCTACATAGTGAGCTGTTGTTCTTAGCATTTGCTTTCAAAGTTTTTGATGTAGCTGACTCAATTTAAAAAAGTATCACACGGGGCACTGTGGGACACTTAAAATGGGGCACAGTGGGACAGCGTCCCACTGTGCCCCATAATGATATGAATATATATATTATATGTATATTATATATATATTATATGTATATATGTATATTTTATTTTAATTTTAAATTAGAGGCTATCCTAAGGCTGCAGCCAGAAAAGAGTCAGGAAGAGGCCGAAAGAGAGGACGTAGTATGATTGCAACTGACACTCCAGAGAAAGAAGCACTCGCTCAGTGTAAAGCTCGATGCTCTACACAAAACCAAGGAACAAAAGATGCCAATATCAAGCCAAAATCCAGGAAACTAGTTTTTGAGGAGGACTCATCATCTGGGGAAGAATTAGTTTTGTCAGATCATTCATCTGATGGTTTTGATGATGAGACAAACGAAGAAGACCAGGAGTTACCAACATTGGAAGGAGAGCCCCAAGTCAATGATTACATTCTGGCTGAGTTTGCTACTCCATCCAAGAAATATTATGTGGGCCTTGTAACTAAGGACAAAGATGATGAAGGGGACTACGAAGTTTCGTATCTTAGGAAAAAGCGGAAGTCGATGGAATTCGTCTTTCCACAAGTCCAGGATATGGCTTCTATCAAGCTCAGTGATATTAAAACCATCCTCCCCAAGCCTAAAACATGTGGATCAACAAAGAGACAGAATGCGTATCTTAAATTTGATTTCAATTTTGGTTTCATTGATATAAACTAATCATGTCCCAATGTACCCCAGTGCTTGTCCCACTGTGCCCCCACCTGGGGCACAGTGGGACAAAATCACCTTTATAGTTTATTGGCGAAAAACAGCCTTTTGGAACAAGCTTCTCTTTACTTTTGCATATGCATATCAATCCTTTATGATGATAGTTATTTTTCCATTTTTAAATTTTGTAATAAGTTTTCAAATAAACGAGTTATGACGTCACAAAGTTTTTTTGTCCCACTGTGCCCCACTTTCCCCTACTGTTTCTTTTTGAAACTAAATTGGTTATCACAAGGAAACAGGTAACATTCGAGTCTATTTATTAATGAGTACGTATGTACAGTCCCCTGCAATAGTCGCGCTCCACCCCTGTATAAGTCCTCTCCGAGATGTGGAGGCAACACAGTCCCTCTTTCTCCCCCACCCTCACTCCCGTCCTCTCTCTCTCTCTCCTCCCCTCTCCCTATCTCCCACCACCCTCCTTTCGCTATCCCCACCTCCTCTCTCTCTGTTCCCTCCTTCTGCCTAGTTGTTATTTTCGTTCGATTTACCTTCATTCTTATTTTCAGTTTTCCTTCCCCTTCACCTCATGACCCTTCTCTTCTCCCCACCTGCTCCCCGATTATTATCTCTTCCCCTGCATCCTTCTCTACCCTCCTCTCTTCTTGTCTCTCAATTCTCCCACCTTATCAACTACTTCTGTCATTTGTGTTTTTGCTTCTTTCATTTTTACCTTCCCCTCCAAATCTATTCCCTCTTTTACATAATAACTGACTCACTCATCCACTCACGCATTTAATTTTTAATAAAATTTCCTTTGTAAATACTCAAAAATATATTAACAGCTTCCGAAAATGTTCGTGTATATCAATAATCTTGTTCAAAGGTGGGCAGGACCGAGTTCCAAAAGGACCGAACTCCAGGAACTCGGTCCTTTTTAATGAAAATCGGTATACTAATGTAGTTTTGGTCACTGATTTAAAAAATAACTCTTTTTTGGAGAAATGAAAAACAAACATGTTAGAGTACTTTAAATAATTAATGTGCTTTTAACGAAAATATCATGACAACCTAACCAATCATCAAGGGCGTACAGTTGACCTAACCGACCGGGCATTCAGTTGACCTAACCTCGCATTCAATTGACTTAACCGGGCATTCTGCTACTTTTACAGATCTGCCGGGATCCTTCAAAAAACGTATTCTTCGTAAAGTTGCACTTTTTACCGTTTGACCGACGCTTTTGGCAACGAAAGAACTGGTATTTTTCCCACACTAAGAGCACTTTTTCATAAACAGTAGCAGTTTGTGACTCTGGCTAAATTTAACACAGTCCTCTGTAACTAGTTTAAGCTAGTTAAAACACATATTAATTATTTAAAGCGCTCTAAAATGTTTGTTTTTCATTTCTCAAAAAAAAGAGTTATTTTTGAAATCAGTGACCAAAACTACATTAGTATATAGCGATTTTCATTAAAATTCGCTGCTAGCCCCCAAACGGAAAAAACCCAAATACTGCATGCTGATAAGTATTGCAACAACACCAATGACGATATTATTATTTATCATAGGTGCGGATCTTTTCCAAATGGACGACCCCACGGGATTTAGCTGAAAATTTGTATACTAATAAATGTTTATATTCTAATAACGAAAATGACATTATTTTCCTGGAGAAATATGCGCAACATACGAACAAAATTGTACTTATATGCGCACTAGTTTGCATGGCGCATGACCGTTATTTAGTTTACACCGCTCATGACGCCCGGATAGGAGGTTGCTGTGTGGACCCCGGTTAATTGAATGCCCGGTTAGGTCAATTGAATGGCCGGTTAGGTCAACTGTACGCCCTTGACGATTGGTTAGGTTAAGTAGTGATATTTTCGTTAAAACTAACGAAAATATCATGACTTAACCTAACCAATCGTCAAGGGCGCACAGTTGACCTAACGGGGCATTCAATTGACCGGGGGCAACTCGCGAGTAGATATATCACAGCACTGCATTATCATATGCTCACACTACAACAATAATATTCAAACTAAACTAGGTCTAAGCAGGCAACAAATAAACATTAATAACAACAACAAAAATTACTGTTTATGCGAGTTCGTGTGGAGAAAAGGTATGCAAATGAAGATTTATTTATTAAAATATTATTAAATATTGTAAATTTTAATAAATAAAGGATATTATCTGCGTTTTATTTTGTAAAACCCACTACATATTTTAGATAACGGTCATGCACCATGCAAACTAGTGCGCATATAAATGCAATTTTTTTCGTATGTTGCACATATTTCTCCAGGAAAATAATGTCATTTTCGTTATTAGGATATACAAATTTATTAGTATACAAATTTTCAGCTAAATCCCGTGGGGTCGTCCATTTGGAAAAGATCCATCGGTGCTACCATCGTTAGTATTTAAAGTAATACTCGTCGTTATAATTATACAGGGCCACTCAATATGTTTTGCCCCACCTTTTTTTTTTCTTTCCAAGTTTCCTTGTAAGTTCCAGAAATTTTGTACACAAGTAGTTACATACCGTTTTTAGAATTTTTTATTTTTCCACATAGTCTCCATCCTTTTCTACGGCTTTCCTCCACCTCGAAACAAGGTCCTTTATTCTTGCTGGTAAAAGTCCGCTGGGTTCCGCTGGAAACACCTCTTAACCTCCTGAACAACCTCATCGTCACTCTGAAACTTTCTTCCACGAATAGCATCTTTCATTGGCTCAAACAAACGGAAGTCTGAAGGTGCCAGATCCGGGCTGTATGGAGGGTGGAGTAACACAGTCAAGCGCATTTTTGTGATGGCCTCTCTTGTTTGCAAACTGTTGTGTGGTCTTGCGTTATCGTGCAAAAGAAGGACGTCTTCCAGTTGTCTCTCCGGTCGAATTCGCTTTATACGTCTCTGGATCTCTGTACGGTAGCAATATATGCCTCTGAGTTGATTGTTTGTCCTTTCTTCATAATATCCACCAGAATCACCTCTTTCATGTCGCAGAAGATGGTGGCCATAACCTTTCCTGCAGAGGGAGCCATTATGAACTTTTCCTTGCGTGGGGAGTCTGCGTGATGCTACTCCATGGATTGGCGTTTTGTTTCAGGTTCAAAGTGGTGTACCCAAGTCTCATCCCAGTCACAATTCGTGAGAGAAAGTCATCCCCTTCTGTCTCGTATCGAACCAATGACTCGGAAGCAATTTCTTTTCTTTGGGCTTTGTGATCTTCAGTCAGTTCGCGAGGAACAAACCGTGAACACACTTTTGAGTATCCCAATTGCTGAATTATGGTATTCACACTTCCCTCACTAATTCCTAGCTCAAGTGATAGCTCCTTGTATGTGACGCACCGATGTGATCGAATGATGCTGTTAGCCCGTTGCACAGTGTGAGATGTAACAGCCAATGCCGGGCGACCGCTGCGTGGCTCATCATCGAGGCTGGCTCTCCCTCTCTCCGATGATCTACACACGTTTAGACCAGCGTCCAACTGTGCTTCGATCAAGAACAGCATCTCCGTAAACGTTTTGTAGACGTTTGTGAATATTTCCAACTGTTTCCTTCTCTGCGGTTAAGAATTCGATAACAGCTCTCTGTTTACGACGCACATCACTGTCAGACGCCATTTTCGAAACTGTGTTAACCAGTTGATCTCGATCTCGGTCTCCGCTATTTAGATCTCGGTCTCGATCTCGGTCTCGACAGACGCGGTCTCGGTTTTTCTCCCCGAGACCTTTCGAGACCGTAATGAAAAATACATGTTATTGGCATACTCATGATGGTGGCTTGGTTGAACAGACACAATTCAGAATGTTTATGAAAGTTTGTAAAAGTAAGGGATTCTAGGTATTCATTAATCAGTCACCCTGTTTTGAGTTGCCACGTTTGTCTTGCGGGGGGGGCATGAGCTTGGTCTCGATCTCGATCTCGGTCTCGAATTTTAAGGGTCTCGATCTCGGAAGGTAGATCTCGATCTCGAACCTTTGATCTCGGTCTCGATCTTGGTCTCACAGGATCAGGTCTCGGTCTCGGTCTCAGTCTCGGACTTGGTGGTCTCGACTACATCACTGGTGTTAACCATCGGTTTTATACAAGGGCGTTTAAAAGCAATTTTATACAAGGAGGGGAGGTTCAAACTGGAAAAATCCGGTTATGTGAAGCGCAGAAAGTTCAAACTTACAGCCCAAAAGACATTTTAGCTCCATGACCTATTATTTAGCTAAGAAAAAAGGGTGGGGCAAAATATACTGAGTGCCCCTAGTATTTACAATGAAGATTAATCAACGATGAGCCGTTGAAGTAATAACTTTCGCCCTCTATTTTATGTTATCGAGTTAATCATTAATATCGAACTCATACAAGATTAATTTGTGTCACATGGACAATGTTGCTATAAAGAATTTCATTTGATAATACCTCCAGGCTCCGCCCTTTCGCGCTCTTTCCGACCAATCAGAATCTTCGTTGTAACACTTGCGTTCATTCATTCTTTGCAATTCACTGAATTTTGATCTCATTACCATGTTTATGAAATATATACAGTGTTATGGCAGTGTCTAAAGGGAAATTCTGGAAAGAATTTTGAAGATCACTTGTGAATTCAAACTTTGATTTTAATTTTGTGAGAAATAAAGACAGGAAAACTAAATTAATGTTTTGTTACGTTTTTTGTATTTTAATTTAACATGCATATAGTGATACAAGAAAGTAGACTGAAATGGTATGGACATATGATGAGAGGGGACGAAGATTATGTGGGTAAGAGAACGATGAATATGGAGGTGCATGGCAGGAGAAAGAGAGGCAGACCGAAGCGAAGGTGGATGGAGAAGGTGAGGGACGATTTGAGGGAGAAGGGTTTGTCGGTGGAAGAAGCCCAGGACCGGGCTGTGTGGAGGAGGCTGGTCAGAAACGCCGACCCCGCATAGAGGCGGGAACGGGCGAAGAGAAAGAAGGAAGAAGAAGAGAGTGACATTTTGATTTGTGATATATTGTAATATATTGTCATATATTAGGGGTGGACAGGATATCCGCATAATTTTTAACATCCGCATCCGCACTTCTGACTGCGGATGTTATGCGGATATTACCTCTAATAAATTATGCAATTTACAATTAAATTAGCTTATAAAGTAGCTTATAAGGCCCAGTCATGCACATTTCATGTAAAGTATTAATAGGCAACAAATTTCAACTTTTTTTTTGTTACAGACACGTGAACTACTGATTCCTACTAAAGCGGTGATGCTGATTTCAGATCTGATATCAAAATTTCTCTATCACGTCCAGATTTTGTGTAACCGAAAACCCCTATTTTTCATTTTTTTTCTCACCCGCTTCTATTACGAAAGCCGTCTAAGCTACTTTTCCGTGCCACGTTTTATGTTAAGCATACTTAAATAATTAGTGAACAGGGATGTCTTTCCTCCTTTATTCTGGCTTAAGACAGACAGCGGAATTCCGCTGGCGGAGTTACCACCCCTGCGCCCAACCATCCACCCAAAGCGCGTTAGTATTTTGTTGTTACTACTGAAAGGCAAATTCCTGTTCTTAAGTGAAACTTTGGTGTGTCCTCTTCCTTTGTCACTTGTAGGATGACGAGCTCTCCTTCTGCAGGAACCAACAATAATCTCCCATCATATTTGGGTTGAAATTACCTTGGTATCTGTTTTCCATAACTGAGATCTGTTGGTGGAAGCGCTCACCATGCTCGTCACTTACAGCCCCAAGGTTGGCCGGGAAGAAGTCAAGATGAGAATGTAAAAAATGAATTTTCAAAGACATTCTGCATCCCATTATTTCATAAGATTTAAGCATGTTTTCTACGAGTTTACGGTGGTTTTCAGCTTTGTGGTTTCCAAGAAAATTTTTGACAACTTCAACGAAAGATGTCCATGCTCCTAGTTCATTCTCATTTAGGTTAGATGGAAACGATGAGTCGTGGATGACACTGCGGATCTGTGGTCCAGTGAAAACTCCAGCTTCTAGCTTAGCATCTGTCAATATTCCTTTGAATTTATCCTTTAAATATTGGAAACCACTACCTTGATGATCCATACCCTTCACGAAATTTTTCATAAGGCCAAGTTTAATGTGAAGTGGTGGAAGATGTACTTTCTGAGGGTCAATAAGTGCTGTGTTTCACATTGTATTTACCAAACATGTTCAGTTCTAGATGGCCAATCATGTTTTTTGTAGTGGTTCTTGTCATCTCTGCTGTTCCATAGACACAAAAAGCGCACATGCTTTGTGTAGCCCAACTGTAACCCAAGAAGTAATGATACAACTTTAAGGTCGCCACAAATATTCCATGTGTGGTCCTTATATTTGATGAGTCTTAGCAGCAGTTTCATCGATTCATAAGTCTCATTAAGGCCAGTGGCATGTGCTACAGGTATTGAAGGTTTTTCATTGCCATTGTGCAGTAATACAGCTTTAAGGCTAGCTTTACTAGAGTCAATGAACAGTCTCCATTCTTTTGGATCATAGCGACAGCCAATCCCTTGCATCAGACCACTGATATCATGGCAGAAACAAACGTTTTCTTCCTGTAAGTAAAATGATGAAAAACTGCAAATGGCGATGGCGGAAATGGGAAACTTTGGTGTTTGGTTGGAGAAGATTAAATTCTTGAAGTCTTGAACCAAGCAACTCTGCCTTTTCTTTTGGTAATTCCAAATCGCGCACTAAGTCATTTAACTCCGCTTGACTTAACAAATGTGGGGAAATATTTGCATCTGGAACATATATGCCATCTTTCCCTGTTTCTATATCACTAGCAGAATCTTCCAGATGAACTGCTGTCTGTTATCGTTGCTGGTGGAACTGGTGGTGGATTTGTTTCATCATGTGGTACTGGTTTCATTGCTGATTCGCAGTTGGGTACGTGATCTTTGATTTGTTTTTCTTTGTGAAACCAGCAATCTTTGTCAAACAAAATACAATCATTGAAGTGATTTTTTCGTTTCGGCTCACGCCAAACCATGGGGACTGAGAACGGCATAGCTTTTCTTTTACCATTCATCCAAGCTATTAACATTGCATTGCACTGTGCACAGCAAATATGTGGTGCCCAGTCCCTCTGTTGGTCTCCTAACTTAGTCAAAATAACACTTGTAGGCAAGTTTAATCTTTGTTGTTATGTTTCTACTTGTGGCTTAGGTGTATATTGTCCACAGACAAAGCAGAAGTTGTCTGGGTGATTTACACAAGCACGTCTATTTGATGCCATTTTGAATTACCATACAATATCTGAAAAAACGTAGAAAGTAATTATTACGATGTGCCGTTGCCCGTTACTATGCTCTTGACTCAGTGTTGCCAACTCGGGATAAATTTTATTTATCAAAATTGTTCGAATTTGTATATAGTTGGCAAAAAAAATTGCTTTAACCTTGAAAAGCAAGTTTCATATTACTGGCATTAAGCCGATTAAAACCAAAATCTGGACGTGGTAGAAAATTTTACTAAAAGTGATTTGCATTTTACACAAAATCTAGACGTGATAGAAAAAATCTAATTATAGATTTGAAATCAGCATACCGAAATTAGCTAGGAGCACCTATTTGGTCTTCTGTAACAAAATCTTTGTTGCCTAGTGTTATTAATGAACAAACAAATATATAAACCTCAACATATAAATACCTTAAAATATAAATACGTGGTAACACAGAAAATTGAATGAAACTTGTTTCATTGAATTTTCTGTGGCTGAAACTCTTGAGAAAGTTATTATTTTTATCATAATGAAAACATTAATATTAATTTTAATTCTTATGCATTGCCTCCCATAATAGTAATATCACGAAATTTGAAAAATTGTCATATATTCATAATTCTATATTATATTGATAGATTAACTAAATATCCCCATCCGCATCCGTATCCACAGATGTCGAAAAAATGACATCCGGTCCACCACTAATATATATACACCTCGTTAACCTCCTCGTTGTTGTTGCCACCAGCCTCTAGGTCTGGCTGGTATATATATATATATATATATATATATATATATATATAATATGCAGTTAATGTGTAGGAAAACACTATTTAAATCTATAGTTTTCTCGTGTGTTTTCTAGTGCGTTTTGTTCAAATCTGACCTTCATTTCTTGTGCAAACTTAATTTAGGTTAGGTTTTGGCAATTTTGCGCAAGAAATGAAGGTCAGATTTGAACAAAACCTTAAATTACATTAGAAAAGTATAGATTTGATTGGAATCTTGGTTCATGTGTTTTACAGCATAATTACCGCGGATGCAAACAGTAATTTTTGTAAAACATAATTGGAAGTGACAAATTTTCAAAGTTGAAGATTGAATGATTATTAATAATCTCAAAAGGCTCTTTTTACATTTGTTTGATGAAGCGTCTTCCGTGATCTGATGTAGAAAGACCATTTTTACTGCATGCTGATAAGTCTCGCAACAACATCAATGACGATATTATTATTTATCATAGGTGCTACCATCGTTAGTATCTAAAGTAATACTCGTCAAGTTATAATTATATTTACAATGAAGATCAATCAACGACTAGCCGTTGAGGTAATAACTCTCGCCCCCTATTTTGTTATCGAGTTAATCATTAATATCGAACTCATACAAGATTAATTTGTGTCACATGGACAATGTTGCTATAAAGAATTTCATTTGATAATACCTCCAGGCTCCGCCCTTTCGCGCCCTCTTCGTTGTAACGCTTGCGTTCATACATTCTTTGCAATTCATTGAATCGTGATCTTATTATCATGTTTATGAAAACAATTTTCCTCCTGAATGACATTTTCATTTGTAAGGTTATATATATATATATATATAGAGAGAGAGAGAGAGAGAGAGAGAGTTCTAAAATTACTCAGTAAACTTTTTATATGAACGCGATATCTTAAAAAAAATTATGCGATATTTAACAATTTTATTTGAAATACAATAAGAAAAACAACAATAATTAATTGTTTATTTTAGATGTTCAAAGTGTCTTCCTTCAACTTGAACACATTGTTCACAACGTCCGACAACTGATCAACAGACATATAAAAGTTTACTAGGTAATTTTAGAACACCCTGTATATTATATATATATATATATATATATATATATAATATATATATACTGTACACACACACCAGAGAGGAGGGGCGACAAGCATGACCTTCGTGAAATGAGGAATCACAGCACAGAACATTTGAAAGGTTGATATATATATATATATATATATATATATATAGTGGAAGTTTGTAGTCCGAATGTGTGCCACATATTGTATATGAGACACACCACACACACACACAGCCTAGGGTGATATGAATGTGCTTGTGATTGGAACAGGTACATTTATGTCACCTTGAGGAGGCAGTACAAACCTGTGGTGCGTCTTGCTCCTGAAGAATCATGCCCCAACCTATACAGACAGTAATGTTTGCAATGTATGAAAATGGATATGAATCACTCTGTTCATTGGATTTACTTAATAAATAAACTAAATGCTATTAATTTTGCCTAAAAATCCTCCATGCTTCCAAGTGCTTAATCACATAAGAATATTGTGAATATATTTATGTCGTATCAAATATAAAAAAAAAATTGTAAAACTCCATCATTTGTAGTCTTCTCTGAATAAAGTTTTTGAATTTTGAATAATAACAAAGCGTTGTTGCTTCTAATGGTGATGAGCCACGGACTGGAACCTCGTTTGTACGTTCACCTATTGTCAATGATTTTACAAGCTGGTCGTACCTTGAATAGGTGTATAGGTGGAGCGGTGCTTTGTGTAAATCAGCGAAGCTTTTCCTTCCTTTCCAAGAATGTTAATAGAAAAAGGATTGAGTTGTGTATCGTTGAAGAAAAGGGGATAGTCGTGTGGAAGATTGTGACCAGCAGACAGATGAAGAAATTGAGTCTTTGAGGCACTGAAAGATACAAGGTTTTCTCCTTCCCACTCAATGATTGTAGGAAGATCATAAATCAGGTGTACCATAGCAGTCCTAATCGAATCATGGAGTGACTGTTGAGAGGAATGTTTTGTGAAGGGGGTGAAGTGAAAAGTGGAATCATCGGCATAGGAGTGGATAGGACAGGAAGTGCGATTTAATAGATCCTTGATAAATGAAAGGAAAAGAGTGGGTGATAGGACAGAGCCCTGAGGAACACCAATATTAATAGCTTCAGGACAGGAACGGAGCAAGAGTGTCACGGGCCCCGGGGCAAAACTTTTTACGGGCCCCCTAACAAAATTTTTATTATACATTTATATTGCTTTCCTTTGCATTATTCATTTAGCATATATTTAAGAATTATGATACTACTTGTACGCATGGAGGCATAGAAGGCAAAACATTATGCAAAATATTGAGCTTTAAAAAGGATACCGTGAAATGAAAGTTTACTACGACAACATCAGAACTTAACTTTTCTTACCTTTCTTTCAGCAAATTCATTAATTAAATCCTCCAAGTTAATATTTGTAGCGTTCTTGTTTTCAATTGATATAATTGAGAGTCCACTTAATCTTTTTTCATTCATAGAACTTCGAAGATAGTTCTTTATTAGTTTAAGTTTTGAAAACGATCTCTCTGCACTTGAAACTGGCACAGGAATTGTGAGGAACAATGAATGTTATGACAGTCACAACTTCGGGAAAACTTGAGCACAAAGTACTGTTGTCTTTAATTAAAAATGAATATAGCTCGTGGATTGTTGTCATTTTTTCAATGTCTGTTTTTAAGCACATTCGAAAAGAGAGTAATTGACTTGGAAATCCAGAGGAAATAGCATTTTTATATTTATTTACTAGCTTTGTTGCTCTCTCAAATAACTTCTCATCACTTGTTGAAACGACCCGGCACCCCCCCAAAGGCCCTGGCCCCGGGGCACTGCCCAGCCTACCCCTAGCTAGCTCCGCCCCTGCTTCAGGAGAGACCAGTGGATCTACAACCGCAGCAAAAGATCGTCCAGAAAGGAAATTAGAGATGAAGGCACAGATAGAAGGATAGAAATCGAAGGTGGGCAGTTTGGAAATTTAAGATTTGTGTCAGACTCTATCAGAAGCTTTCGATATATCTAGTACAGTAGCAAAGGTTTTACCGAAATCCTGAAAGGAGGATGACCAAGACTCGGAGATATATGCAAGAAGATCGCCAAAAGAGAGTTCCTTTCTGACGATCAGAAAAGAGATTGTGAGAACGGAGGTGGGTAAGAATTTTCCTATTAAGGATAGATTCAAACACTTTAGAAACGAAAGAAATCAAAGCAATTTACGATAGTTGGAGTGTTGAGATCGGTCACTCTTCTTTGGGACAGGCTGAATGAAAAAGAACTTCCAGCTGGAAGGAAACGTACCAGATGAAAGATGAAGACGAAATAGTTTGCTTAGGGAGGGTGTCAGCACAGAAGCACAGTTCAAGAGAACAATAGGAGGGACACCATCAGGACCATACTTCTTCCTAGAGTTGAGCCCAGACAGGGCAGAAAAAACAGCTTTGGAGAAGATTCTAATTTCTGACATAATTAAGTGAAGGAGGAGATGGAGGAACGGCAACAGAATCGTCCAGGGTTATGTTCGAAGCGAAGATGAGAAGAGACGGCAACTGAGGTGTCGGAATGGAAAAGAGGAGGGAAAGACGTAAAGTTGTTGGAGTGGTTCTTGGCTAGATGTCAGAAAGAGAGATAGAAGAATTAAAATTGGATAGGTTTTCACAGTTACCCATGAAAGCAAGAAATAAAACAATAATAAAGTATGGTTAAATATTGATTTTCTATTTTTATATTTATTAAGTTAATTAAAATTATTAGTCTATATTAAAACCAGCGGTATTTCTCTTTCGAAAATCCAATTCTCGTTCATGCAAATTACAAAAGAATTTACGGCAAGATTTATTTAAAATATTTAAGGAGATTTGCAAAGAAATTTCTTTATTGTGAAAAAGATAATTGTCAAAATCCAAAAAGAAAAGTTTAATTCTAACTCGTAAACAATGAAGCAGAATTGCAAACTTCGCCTGTAACAGAGTCTAAATTGAAATTATGTTAAAAAATATTGCTCAAATGACATTGGCCAACAAGTATTTTTCGTCAGATATAAGTATGAGTGAGCTTGATAGCTGTTGGGACGTTGATTCCAAATCTGTTTTCGGTTTTCCTCTAGCACGTCTAGTTTTCGAGATGAGACCGATCATAATATATATATATATATATATATATATATATACTGTATATATATATATATATATATGAATAGAAACGACATAAGTATTAAGGAACGTTTCTGCACACGAGGAGGAGAGATAACGAAATAATGAAAAATGAGGCGAACGTTCCTTAATACTTATGTCGTTTCTATTCATTTATATACTGCGCGGTCATTGCAGTTATTTGCATATATATATATATATATATATATATATATATATATAATATGCGTGCTTCATACATGTAGCGGAGTATTTTGTCGTTGCAGCTTAGGTGTAGGTTTTTGCTTTACCGTTTCTGTACTTTCATGTATGGCATTTTGTCGTTTCAGCTTAGGCTTTCCTGCTAGCAGGTTGTCTTGTGGTATTTTAGGTGAGAGCAGTTGCTGGCCACAAATTTGCAAACGTTGCACATGTACACCCTTTTATTCTTTGGCGTAACAGTCACATGTCTAGTTGTGTGTTGTGTTTTGGTTTGTGTCGCCCACTTACACATTTTAGTTTTTAAGTGAATTACATCAACCCACTCATCGATTATCATGCCTCGAAAGTGTAAACATCACCTCGACAATTTCTGTTACGTGTGCGGCTCTTTCACGACTAAATCACACCGGCGTACAATCACGATGGATCTTTGGAAAACTTACCGGTTATACTTCGGCTGTCCACTAGGCGACCAAGATAAGGCGTGGGCGCCACATGTTATCTGTACCGCTTGTTCGAATGGATTACGTGACTGGTTGAACCAAAGGAAAAAGTCGATGCCGTTCGCTGTACCCATGATATGGAGGAGCCGAGAGACCATCATGGCGATTGGTACTTTTGCAATGTTAACATAACTGGATTCTCCGTGAAGAACAAACATAACAGCGTTTATCCAAACGTAGACTCCACGATCAGACCGATCCCTCACGATGACACGATGCCGATTCCGGTACCTCCACAGCATGGACTCGATT
Organism: Bathynomus jamesi; assembly: GCA_023014485.1. Taxonomy (NCBI): domain Eukaryota; kingdom Metazoa; phylum Arthropoda; class Malacostraca; order Isopoda; family Cirolanidae; genus Bathynomus; species Bathynomus jamesi. Next base: position 516,976 of record JAJOZX010002784.1, read on the forward strand.
CTTTAGAAAGACGAAAGGGAATCCGACGAAGGTGCGATTGGCGGAGGTGCGGGACCTTCGGCCGATCTTGACTACACACCTGACGAAGAGCAATCGGAGCCGGAAAGGCTTACCCAAAAGGAGTTGAATGACCTCATTAGAGACCTAGCCCTCTCGAAAGAGAAATCAGAACTTCTCTCCTCGAGACTCAAGCAGAAACACTTACTTGAGAAGAACATCCGAGTGTGTCACTATCGAAAACGAAACCATGATTTGGCGACATTCTTTACAGTAGACAGTCCGCTCTGCTATTGCTATGATATCAGATATCAATGGACTTTTCGAGAACTCGTCACAGGGTACACACACCATCTGAGTGGCGCATCTTCATTGATTCCTCACAGCGAAGCTTGAAAGCGGTTCTCCTGCATAACGGGAACTTAAAGTCGTCCATCCCATCGCCCACTCCGTTATCCGTAAAGGATAACATAGGCCCTCTATTGGATGTAAATGGCGCTTTGGCTTCTGACGCTCAGGCGATGGCGGGTATTTTCAATAACTTTTTTGCGACAGTTTTTACCGTAGAGGACGTAAATAATGTCCCCGACGTTGACGATATCGTTCCATTTAGTAGCGAGACTATTTTAGATGAAATAACTGTTTACGAGGCTGAGATTGCGCATTATATCGATAGGCTAAAAGTTAGCAAGGCTCCAGGCCCTGACGCTTTTTATCCTAGACATTTGAAAGATTTGAAAGACGTTATCGTAGGCCCCTTAGCGAAGATTTTTAATCAGTCACTCGAAACGGGGATTATTCCTGAAGACTTCAAATTAGCTAACGTCACGCCTATTTTAAAAAAGGCGACCGCGCGGTAGCTAGCAATTATAGGCCCATTAGCTTAACGTCAATTGTCGGTAAACTTTTGGAATCCGTAGTTAGGGATCGTATTATCGATCACTTAGAAAGTAGGGGTTTGATTAATAGTAGTCAGCACGGGTTTCGACGCCATAGGTCTTGTTTAACAAATTTGTTAGAATTTTATAACGAAATAGTGCGCGAATACGATAGGCATAGGGCAGCTGACGTTATTTATTTAGATTTTAAAAAGGCGTTCGATACAGTTCCGCATAGGAGACTAATTGCGAAGGTTAAAGCGCACGGTATCCGCGGTCAGGTAGCTAACTGGTTAGAAGAATGGCTTCGTGCTAGGAGGCAGAGGGTCGTAGTTAATGGTAGTGAATCGGGGTGGTTAGAGGTAGGTAGTGGTGTCCCACAGGGTTCAGTGTTAGGCCCATTGTTATTCGTAATTTACATTAACGACATAGATGTAGGATTGATTAGTAACGTGTCAAAATTCGCGGACGATACTAAAATAGGCGGTAAGGTTGTTAACGAGGACGATAGAAATAGGATCCAAGACGATGTAGATAGGATTATGGAGTGGACGGATAAGTGGCAGATGCAATTTAACGTAGATAAATGTAAAGTTTTGCATATAGGTTCTCGCAACAATAATTACGTGTACACGATGGATGATAGGGATTTAGCGAGCGTTGACGAGGAAGTAGATTTAGGCGTACGCGTAACTAAAGATTTAAAGGTTAGGAACCAGTGCCTGGAGTCTTGCGCAAAGCTAATAGGATGTTAGGCTTCATAGCGCGTAATTTCGAATTTAAATCGAAGGATATTATATTGCCCCTTTACAAGTCCCTAGTCAGGCCTCATTTGGAATATGCCGTTCAGTTTTGGTGCCCGTACTTGCGTGAGGATATTGATAGGTTAGAAAGGGTTCAGCGTCGTGCCACGAAACTTATTCCGGCATTGCGCAATAAGCCTTATGAAGATAGGATTAAAGTGTTAGACTTGTATTCACTCGAAACTAGGAGATTAAGGGGGGAGCTTATTGAAGTTTTCAAAATCGTTAATAACATCGATAACGTAAATTTTGACAAATTGTTCACTTTCGATAATAGTAATACTCGCAATAACGGATTCAAGTTGCGTGGCAGACGTTTCATTACTAATATCGCTAAAACTTCTTTACGTTTAAAGTAATTGATAAATGGAATAATCTTCCCGCGTCAGTCGTTCATTCTACCAGCGTTAATGTGTTTAAGAACCGTCTTGACAGACATTTTAAAAATATTAACGTTGTTTAAAATTAAAAAAGAAAGTTAACAACAGGAGCTCTGGTGGTGGTGCTCGAGGATGAGTCTGTTGACGATGAATGCCAGCTTGTGACATGCCAGCGTGATGCCAGCAATAAAAAAAAAAAAAAAAAAAAAAAAAAAAAAAAATTAGACTAACACGAATGTAGATGTAGCTCATAGCGTAAACTAACCCACTTTTTGTTTAACTTTACCTACTTTTTTTTTTTTTTCTTATCCTCCTTACTTTGCATGTCTAACTCTTTTCTTGCATGTTTGTAGTTTGCATGGTATGACAGTGAGTTAAGACTGTGTTTGCATGGTTTGTAAGCGTTCTTATTTTACTTCTTTTCATCTTTCACCCCTCTCCTATATTCTCCGACTATTTTTCTGACTTGTCGGCAGTGGCCGGCGGATGATGATGGTGAGACTTTTTCCCTCTTTTTCTGAATGAATGTTAACCCACGAATGATAGGTGTTGCTCCTTACTTAACCCCTTATTCTCCTCTCTTCTCTTAACCCCCTACTCTCTCCTTTCTCTCGGGCTAGCCTTAGAGTGGATCTTAGGGTCTTTGTTAGCCTTAGCTTCTGTAGATCTGTAGATCTAAAGGAGACGTACGATAACATGAATATACTACTCGAAGCAATTCAATACAGCACTCATCAATGGGATATCTGTGGTGATCTCATAGTCATTGGTATGTTAATGGACATGCAAGGAGGGTTCACGAAATATTGTTGTTTCCTATACCTATGGGACAGCCGTGCTACAGCGGATCATTACATCAGACGTGACTGGCATCAAAGAAGCACATACGAGCCACGAACGGGCAGTGTTCAGTGTGTTCCTTTAGTTGATCCAAAGAAGATTTTCCTGCCACCTCTCCACATTAAGCTCGGCTTAATGAAACATTTTGTGAAAGCGATGGGTAAGGCGAATTCGAGAGGGTTTCGACACCTTGTTGAGAAATTTGCAAACATCAATGCCGCGAAATTGAAGGAGGGAATCTTTGTGGGGCCCCAAATCAGGGAGGTTCTGCAGGATGAAGGCTTTGAAGAAAGCCTCAATGCCTTAGAACTAAAAGCATGGCAAGCTTTCAAATGGATTTGTGGAAACTTCTTGGGTAACCACAAGTCTCCCGCATACGAAGATGGAGTTCAAAAACTGTTCGATGCATATCAAGAAATGGGCTGTCAGCATGTCCTTGAAAATACATTCTTTACATCCGCATCTAGATTTCTTTCCCGAAAATCTTGGCGCGGTGAGTGACGAACATGGGGAACGCTTCTATCAAGACATCCAGTCAATGGAAAATCGCTACCACGGTTTCTGGAACGAAAGTATACTGGCAGACTACTGCTGGATGTTGTACCGTGACGATCCGGACAAGGTTTACAAAAGAAAATCGTACTCGCAACGTTTTTAGGTTGGTATACATTTCTTTTTAGGAATAAAGTTGTACTTTTACGATAAATTGTGCTGAAATTAACACCAGTCATATTTCGATAACTAGATGTGCTAGAGGAAAACCGAAAACAGATTTGGAATCAGCGTACAAACTTGATCTACAAACGTACGTATTCATTTTTGATGAGAGAAAAAAAGTTCGATTTTGTCGACCAGTGTAATCGTTTTTCCACGAATTTGATTTACCAATAGTAATTTGCCATTTTATGTATAAATATTAGATAAATGAGGAGAAGAGAAATTAGGAGCGAGTGCTGCGGAAGTGTCTCGTAATTGAAGTTTAATTATAACTTTTAGAACAATACATTTCCTGTCAACGCTGAAATAATTACCCTAATATATAGCTTTCAACCTTTTCAAGGTTCTGCGCGATGTTTCCTCATTTCACGAGGGTCAAGCTTGTCGCCCCTCCTCTCCAAGCTTGTCGCCCCTCCTCTCTCTCTCTCTCTCTCTGTATATATATATATATATATATATATATATATATATATATATATATATATATATATATACAGTATATACCGGGTATGGCAAAGAAACTTGGCCACTATTTTAAATGTATATTTTAAACAATTACAAGGATTTTTTTTATAAGCAAAACAGATGTACTAACAATAGCAAAATTTAATCTAAACTTGAAGGCATACAAACGAGTTTCAGTACAAGCTTTAACTGACATTCATAAGCAAAATCGCTTGCTATGTTGCTAACAATTACTCGTTAGATTTTCACCGCCTACAGTTCGTACGATATGGTTTAGTGATGAGAAAATATTTACAGTTTATTATTTACCAATTAATAAACAGAATGATCGTGTATCTGCCGCTGTCACAAGGAAACGTGATACAACACCTGAGAGGTTGTTGAGAGAAACAGAGATTTTCTCCTAGTGTAATGGTCGGTGCAGCTGTAGTGCCTTGCACCACAAGAGTATTCTTTATTAGTGAAAACTGCCACAAATTGGCATGAGTGAAATATTTAAATATAAATAAATAAATAAATAAATACAAGTTAAATATGTCCAGTGATCAAATTTAATTCTTAAGAATTCAGTGTGGTGTGACTAGACATGAATGGGCTTTTAAGGATTATTTTGGCTGGTTGGTAAAATTGTTAAGTAAAAACAAACTTGTGTGCAACGACAACACAAAGGACGCCAAAAAAAACCATTATTATTCGAAAGCACCCCGCCAGCAAGCAAAGTTCCTTTTGTGACAAGGTTGTCATTGTGGCTATTATCCTTATTATTATTATCTTTGTTATTATTATCCTTATTATTATTATCTTTTAGTTATTATTATTATTGTTACTATTATTATTACTATTGTTATTACTATATTATTACTATTATTATTAGTTTATTATTAGTATAATTATTATTTGTATCATTTGTATTATTGCATATTCCTTATTACAATCAGTATTAATTTGCAGACTGTTATATATTAGCCAAACGGGCCATTATTTAATCTCGCCATTATAAGTCCATCAAAGTTGTTACGGGTAAAAATCCCCTTTGCATATACTCATTAATTGTTGTCAATAAAATATAAAAATTCATATTGATTTAATAATCAGTCCTTCCCTTCTTTATTAAAATTAACTTTGCGCCGCAGTGCCGGATGCCAATCTAGTACTTGGGCGCTGGTGACCCTGGCATATAGTTAATTATCTACGTAAACTTGTAAAGGTCTAAATAAATAAAACTGGACTCTTACAATTGGTAACCTCCTGGAGTGACCAAACACCGTAATTTATGCAAAAAAAAAATTTCTAAGTTTTTTCTCAATTTTTGTCAATATATTCAGTCTGCATCTATAATTTTATTAAATTCACTAGTACAAAGCACTCACCTGTACTGGAAGTGTATTCTATTGCAAAATATATTCCTTTTATTTTGCCTTTTTATAAATTCAGCATTTTCTAAAGTTTTTTTATGCAAATTTACTTATTTTGCAAACAGCCTATACGCAGACTATTTTTCTGCTAATATTGGGCTACATCATAAAAAAATTTTTTACTTATTTGCAAACAGCCTATACGCAGACTATTTTTCTGCTAATATTGGGCTACATCATAAAAAATTTTTTTACTATATTTTGTAAACAGCCTATACGCAGACTATTTTTTGCTAATATTGGGCTACATCATAAAAAAATTTTTTTACTTATATTTGTAAACAGCCTATACGCAGACTATTTTTCTGCTAATATTGGGCTACATCATAAAAAAAAAAAAAAAAAAAAAAAAAAATTTTCACGTAACTTTTTGTTATTGGCATTCATAACTCAATTGAGTCTCATACTCAACCAAGCTTACCTGAAGCCATTATTTACATTCAACAACATTTGTTGAAATCTTGTCAGTTTTGACACATTTTAAATTTTTTTTAGTACCTTGTAACAAATAATAGCCACAATGACCAATAACAACCTAGGGTCATCCAATGGTGGTACTCCAAATTCACCACCTATAACGGACTTTCTCACAATGTATCAGCCTACCACTCCACAATTCACCGCTGAAGAGCCTGGAATCTTTGTGAGTCAACTGCGGGATTATTTCGAGATAAAAGGAGTTACGGACCCACGAACCAAGTTCCTTGTCACAAAGAACCTCCTGCCTACACAAGTATACAAAGTAGTGCGGGATGTAACTCTATTGCCTCCGTCTGACCAAGCTTTTGAGAGCCTCCTCAGCGAGTTAGTCAGGAGACTCGGCCAATCAGAAGAAGAGCGACTCAATGCTCTACTCAAGGACCAAGTTCTTGGGGATCAAACGCCAACAGCCTTCCTGAGACATCTGCAAGACCTGGCTGGACAGACCAATGAAGACGATAAAAACTCACCCTTAATGCGACGCCGCTTCCTCAATGGTCTCCCTACTGCCCTACGGCCAATGCTCCGTTGTATGCCAGATGATACAGACCTCCTCACAATGGCCAAAACAGCTGATAAGATGATGATTGAAATCCACCTTGGCCAAGTAGATAACCACACCCATCACCCCCAAATCTGTGCCACGCAGGACGACAATCTGAGTCCGGCTGCACAAGGTCTTAAAGTATCCAACGAAATTCTACAACACTTAAAGAAGAATTTAAAGCTCTCCGAATAGAGCTAGCTAACAACAGGGAACGAGAGAGAAGTTCTTCAAGACAGGACGACCCTCTGGTCCAATTAGAGCCTCCCAATATGAACCTGGACAACGCCTCGTTCTCCTACAACCACAGCCACCGCAAACAGGTCAGTTGGTTGCTCCTAATCCAAATCTATTAGCCTTACCTCATCCTCAATCCTCAATCCCCACTACTCAGCCCCATTCTCAACCTATTTCCTTACCACAGTCTACTGTTCATACCCCTCCTTGCTGGTATCATGAAAAGTTTAAAGATCGTGCAACGCGCTGTCTCACACCTTGCCCATGGACTCCTAACCCTCCTTTAAACTAACCAGGCTGGTGTCACAGGCGTCTGACGCTACAGCCTCTCAAGCCTCTCCTCCTATCCTTACTTCAACTAACCCTACCACTACCTCATTTAACACTGTCAAACCAACACCTACGTACGCAAGTAAAGTTAAAGAATCGCAACCTACTTATTCAACCACAGCTAATTTAATACCCCCAACTAATTCTCCAAATACAACACAAACTCCTTCCCACAGCAATACTAACCTTCTTCCACAAAAATTTAATGATTCACAAACTACTGCACCACCTGGTCCAACATTCACCTTGCATGATCCACTTTCAGGCTATGCATTCCTTATTGACACTGGAGCTCAATACAGTGTTATTCCTGCAACAGCCGCAGACCGTGCAAACGGACCTTCTCCTTTCATTTTACGTGCAGCTAATTCTTCATCTATTCACACTTATGGACATCGTTCTATTTCAGTTTCTCTTGGACTTAGACGTGTTTTCCGCTGGATATTTCTTGTCGCGGATGTATACTCCAATGTTAGGCTCTGATTTTCTTTCTGCTAATGATTTATTAGTCGATGTTCGTAGAGCACAATTAATTGATAATGTCACATATCTTTCAGTAATTGGTTCTCCTACCGTGCACCCCTCTTCATTATTGGCAAGTTCTCTGCCACAGTGCTCACCTGCTATAGAGCAGCTCCTAAATGAATTTTCTTCACTTACTCAACCCTGTTCTAAGGATACCCCTATTAAACACTCTGTTGTCCACCGTATTGATACGGTAGGCTCACCTGTTTTCACCCGCCCACGTCGCTTAGCTCCAGATCGTCTTGCAATTGTGAGACGAGAGTTTGAACACATGCTTGAACTCGGTATTATACGGCCTTCAAGTAGCCCGTATGCCTCTGCTTTACACATGGTCCCAAAACCTACACCTGGAGACTGGCGTCCATGTGGAGATTATCGTGCTTTGAATGACAACACGATTCCAGATCGCTATCCCCTTCCTCACTTACACGATTTTACTTCTGCTCTCCATGGCACCACAGTATTTTCACGCCTTGACTTGGTGCGAGCCTTTCATCAAATTCCTGTACACCCTGATGATGTACATAAAACTGCTATAACAACCCCTTTTGGGTTATTTGAAATGACAAAAATGCCATACGGACTGCGTAATGCAGCCCAAACTTTTCAACGCTTCATTGATGAAGTGTTGAGAGGTCTCTCCTTCACTTTCACATATGTCGATGACATTCTCATCGCAAGTTCTTCTCCCTCAGAACATATTCAACATTTACGCTTAGTTTTTTCTCGGTTGGCAGAATATGGTGTATTGCTAAACCCTGAAAAATGTGTCTTTGCTGTAGATGAACTCACCTTCTTAGGACACAAAGTTACTTCGAAGGGCATTTCTCCTCTCGAAAATAAAGTATCTGTCATAAGGTCTTTCCCACAACCGCAAACTCAAAAGCAACTTCGCCGCTTTTTAGGGATGGTAAACTTCTACCATCGCTTCATTCCTCAGTGTGCAAACATTCTTGCACCCATAACCTCTCTTCTTCGCCAATCAAAAAGGGGCAGATCCACTGCAGTTCTGTGGAACCCCGAAGCTACCAACGCTTTTTCACAAGCAAAAGAGGCTATAGCACGAGCTACATGCCTTGTTCACCCTCAACCAGACGCTCCTCTGAACTTAGCCACTGATGCCTCTGACGTTGCCGTGTCAGGAGTGCTCCAGCAGCTTGTTTCAGGCGTTTGGGAACCTCTCGCATTCTTTTCACGCAAGCTCTCACCTTCACAAATGAGGTACAGCACTTTCGGTCGAGAGTTGCTGGCGATATACCTCTCCATCCGTCATTTCAGGTCATTCCTGGAAGGACGTGACTTTAGCATTTTTACGGATCATCGTCCGTTAATATTTGCTCTCCATTCTCAATCAGACTCTCATGCTCCTAATGAGCGAAGATACCTTGATTTTATTCTTCAATTTACTTCAGACATTCGACACATTTCAGGTTCTTTGAATGTTGTGCCGGATGCGCTGTCTCGCATCTCAGCAATTTCTGACCCTGGACACTCTCACATCAACCTTTCAGAGATGGCTAAGGCTCAGTCCACGGATACAGACCTCCAAACTCTTATTAATTCACCCACTTCATTGCAAGTCCGCTCTTTACCAGTTGAACCCAAGTCAGACTTACTAATTTTATGTGACGTCTCGACTGAGCATATTCGACCGTTGGTCCCACAAGGGCTGCGAAGAGCTGTTTTTGCTAAACTCCATTCCCTTTCTCACCCGGGAATTAAGGCCACCCAAAAATTAATTGCAGCTAGGTTTGTATGGCCAAGTATGCACAAAGATATCCGCAATTGGACTCGATCTTGCCTTCAATGTCAGCGTGCCAAAGTTCACCGACACACAAAGTCAGAAATTGGTACCTTTCCTTTGCCAAAGGCTCGTTTTGAGGCCATACACCTAGACATAGTCGGCCCCCTCTATTCTTCTCGAGGTTATACCTATCTTCTCACTGTCATTGATAGGTTCACAAGATGGCCAGAAGCTGTTCCTTTGACTTCTTGTACTGCTTCTGCAGTAGCTCACGCCTTTGTTTCATGTTGGGTTTCCCGTTTTGGAATACCTGCAACCATTTGCACAGACAGAGGTGCCCAGTTTGAATCGGCCTTATGGAAGGAACTCATGCTCCTTCTTGGGACTGAGCGCATCAGAACAACAAGCTATCACCCGCAATCCAATGGGGTGATAGAACGCTTCCATCGTCAACTTAAAAGTTCCTTGCGAGCCACTGATCCATCTACTACATGGGTGGACAGGCTACCCCTAATCCTACTCGGAATTCGTACTGCTCTGAAGACTGATCTTGCATGCTCTGCAGCAGAATTAGTTTACGGTACCACACTCCGGTTACCCGGAGAATTTTTCACACCTACACCCATTAACCCCGCATGTGATCCTGCTTCGTATGTTAAGACATTACGCTCTGTTATGAAGCAAATTCGTCCCACAGCACCTAGAACTTCCACTTCACAAACTACCTTCGTTTCCCCTGATTTACAAACTTGCACACATGTTTTCTTGAGACATGATGCTCACCGCTACCCTCTTCACTGCCCCTATGATGGTCCCTTCCTTGTGCTAGACCGTAAACCCAAAACTTTCATCATTGACAAGGTGGGCAAGCGTGAAACTGTTTCTGTGGACCGCTTGAAACCAGCATACCTTGATTTTTCTCCAACAAAAGATCCTATCCTCCCTCAATCTTCTGTACCTCCACCTCAAATACAGGTACAGCAACCTATCCCTCCTCAATCTTCTGTACCTTCATCTCATATACAGGTACAGCAATCTACCCTTCCTAAATCCTATGTACCACCACCTCATCCGAGGGTACAACAATCTATCATCCCTCTTCCAATTCTCCTTCATTATCGCAACCAACTGTCTTTGAACCAGCCAGTGGCTCCATCGCACAGGCACCAAGAATCCCCTTCCCCCAATGTCCCTACTGCACCTGTAGCACCATCCATGCCTTCAGAACCAGTGCTGCAGGATATTGCCATCCAAAAGCAAACAACGACTCGTTCTGGAAGAGTCATTCGTAAGCCAGTGCGTTTTGACATTTAAGTGTTTTTTTTTTTACCCCTGACAACCATGTTTTTGGGGGGCAGTACTTGTAGTGCCTTGCACCACAAGAGTATTCTTTATTAGTGAAAACTGCCACAAATTGGCATGAGTGAAATATTTAAATATAAATAAATAAATAAATAAATACAAGTTAAATATGTCCAGTGATCAAATTTAATTCTTAAGAATTCAGTGTGGTGTGACTAGACATGAATGGGCTTTTAAGGATTATTTTGGCTGGTTGGTAAAATTGTTAAGTAAAAACAAACTTGTGTGCAACGACAACACAAAGGACGCCAAAAAAAAACCATTATTATTCGAAAGCACCCCGCCAGCAAGCAAAGTTCCTTTTGTGACAAGGTTGTCATTGTGGCTATTATCCTTATTATTATTATCTTTGTTATTATTATCTTTTATTATTATCTTTTAGTTATTATTATTATTGTTACTATTATTATTACTATTGTTATTACTATATTATTACTATTATTATTAGTTTATTATTAGTATAATTATTATTTGTATCATTTGTATTATTGCATATTCCTTATTACAATCAGTATTAATTTGCAGACTGTTATATATTAGCCAAACGGGCCATTATTTAATCTCGCCATTATAAGTCCATCAAAGTTGTTACGGGTAAAAATCCCCTTTGCATATACTCATTAATTGTTGTCAATAAAATATAAAAATTCATATTGATTTAATAATCAGTCCTTCCCTTCATTTATTAAAATTAACTTTGCGCCGCAGTGCCGGATGCCAATCTAGTACTTGGGCGCTGGTGACCCTGGCATTTAGTTAATTATCTACGTAAACTTGTAAAGGTCTAAATAAATAAAACTGGACTCTTACACAGCATTTTCAAAACTTGGGAAGACAAGGATAGTTTTTGTAGAACCAGGAATATGAATGGATTCGGAATATTACTGTAATCATGTTCTTTCCCATATTTTCAAGATATTAGACAAATATGCGGTGATAACTTCGTCTGGTGTCTGGTGCACCTTCTCATCGCGCTAGAGCTACAGTTGATTACCTAAGACAAACAGCCCCTGATTTCATAGAACCTGCAATGTGACCGGCCAACAGCCCCGATTTAAATCCGTTAAACTACTCAGTGTGGGAAGCACTAAAAGAAAAGGTTTACCACCCTAGTCATCAAATCCAAAATGTTCAACAACTTAGAGCTACAATCGTGGACGAATGGGGTAGCATATGGCAACGATTTCTGAACAGCGCTATTGACGAATGGCGAATGCGTCGTGAGCTCTGTAGGGATAATGACGGAGGTTATTTTGAACATCTCTTGTCATGATGTGTAAGATAAATGATCCTATACTGGAAAAAGGTTGTTTTAAAGTTTGTTTACATTGTTTAAAATATACATTTAAAATAGTGACCTAGTTTTTCTTGCCATTCCCGGTATATATAATGATATAAGGAGACCTCCAAAAATTATGTAACGATCAGGGGGAAGGACTTGTATATCCAAATGTTACAGGTGGATGAGAGGGGTGTTTGCCCTGGTGTTACGTAACACTTTTAACCAATGATTATTTTATGAACCCTCCGTGCCTGTTGCCAATGGATGAACTTTCTTTTTTTTTTTATTCTGTTTAAAGTGCTGACAACCCACGTAGTCATAATAACACTTAATAATACACTTACAACAGCATCACCAATTTAGAAAATGTGTTCCAAATATTGAGTTAGTGTAAATTTTTCCCAGAAAATGAGTTAATTAAAATAGGTAGGGCAAAGCTTCCTACCACTGTCACAATGGTGTCGACGTCGTCCTCATCAAACTATTCAAATTCTTCATTTTCCATGCACCTGATGACACACACAAGTTCGCGTTGACATTTAGCCACCACACACTGAGGACGCACACGCTGCACTGCAGTTTGGAGTGCAGTTGGCATCGCTGGAGTGTCCTTTTTCTGGCAGATTCGTGAATGCACCGTCACGACTTGATGGACGCGTGATACAGTCCGTAATTTTTGTACATACGTTTTTGTAGTCGCAAGGGAGTACCTTCATGTGGTCGGGGAAGTGTTACATAACATCTTAGGGTGTATTTGGTCTAGCGTTACGGAACGTTACAGGGGGTGGGGATGTCAAGTTTTAGCAAAAATAGCGTTACGTAATTGTTGAATGACCCTATAGTGGAGAATCTGTGGTTTTATTTAAAAAAAATAAATTGCTTATTAGACTTTTAATCAACATGAAACCCCATGTAAGCGGTTTTTTGTAGGTTACGACAGAGCAATTACCTTAGAATTTTTGTTTCTCATGATAAACATGGGACTGTTCATGCAGCCGTAGCGTATAGTCATCAGTGTCAACAGAGCTGGGCAATAAATACATTGAATGTATTTAAATACTAAATACTAAATACATAGGAGAAATGTATTTAAATACTAAATACTAAATACATTTTACGAATGTATTTAAATACTAAATACAAAATACATCAATTGTATTTAAATACATTTGTAAATACATTTTAAATACATACAAATTTTAACATATGCATTCACTAATTCATGTTTTGATAAATTTCTACTTTAGGGGACACGGTGAATTTCGAAATAAATACACCACTCGATAGATCAGACGATTTTAAAAGCTTTTTCATCAATGAATTTTCCATCGCAAATTGGATTGATTGCAACGAGTTAGTTACACAGGCCCACTTAAGGCAGAGCCGTTTTGTACGATTATTCGGTCAATTTCAAGATATTTTTTGATGTCTAAAAAAACACTTACCTTCAGATGAGTGTACAGATTCGTTGTAGCATTGCTTGCAGCAGAGACTTCGTGTTTACACAGCAAGCAGGTACACTTTACCTTATTACCGTCTTTAGATTTAATTTTAAAGTATTTTCCATCAAACAGAGGGTGCACTAAATTGTTATCTGCAGATATATCACTGTTTGATTCACCGGATTTGCTTGTTGAAGCCATGACACGCACACGATAAAGAAATCAACCGCTTTCGACTAAGAGTGGCACACAACTGATTGAACTGACACGTTGAAACATGAACCATGCTGTACTACACTGTCGACGCGTCGTACTGTGCTAGTACAGAACGTGTATTAAACCAGTAAAAGTATTTACATTTTTATATTTTGAGTATTTAAATACATTGTATTTAAATACTCATTAAAGTATTTAAATACTATATTTAAATACATGAAAAACAATGTATTTATAAATACAGTTCTAAATACACAAATGTATTTAAATACGTATTTAAATACAAATGTATTTAAATACTGCCCAGCTCTGAGTGTCAAGAAGATACTCTTCTTGATTAGGATTACTCCTTATAAAATTAAACGTCTACACCCACATTGACCCTTTCTAAACGATCAGAATGCGTTCATACGTTCGTTTCCTAAAAAGCGATGTGATTTGTATGACAAGTCGTCTCTAACCTCATTTCTGTTAGAGATACATTACATCCTGGTGAATACAGCTCGACTTGTCTTGTAACTTTTATTTTTTTATTATATTGTTTAGAATATATTGTTTAGAAGTTGTTTTAATATTTGTATTATTGCGATTTTTTTTTTAAAATTAATTATGTAATGTAAATGTCTCCAATTTTAGTATATATCCTATATTCATAATTCCTATTATTCTTAAAAACGTTTTTCCTGAATGCTGGTACTCTCCGATACCACATCGGCGAATAAAAAAACGTTTTGTTAATAACACTGGTCAACACTCATTTTATTGCCAATCATATTAGAGTGATTTTGGGGTAACTTTGTGGTGCTGATTCCGAATATGACATCGGTTTTGCTAGATTGGCTCTAATTTATGAGATAATTGGAACCCCATTGAAACACGTAAAAATGCAAAAAATTTAATGTTCAGGCGGAGCCTACTTACTGGTTGGGTGGCCGATGACTTATATACGGAGGGGGAATATTCTAGAATGATCGCGGAGTAAACACTAAGAATATTCGCGTGTCTCACCATCTAGAATGTTCCGGTAGTTTCCCATATGCACGCGTTATGGTTACGTTTCCTATTAATTGAGGGTATTCATTATCTCAAGAACTAGAGCCAAATCGGAAAAACTACTTTCATTTTGGAATTCAGCAACCCCAAAATACCCTAAATTCGTACGAATTTCCTTGGCAACGAAACAAAAATTTTTTTTTGTTGACCTGGTAATTCACTAAGAGAGAGAGACACTTGGAGGCTGTCGGATACATCTCGGCATCCACCAGATTCCTAACTTGAGCAATAAGCTTTCCTACCCATAGTTATATATATATCATTTATCTTTTCTGTCATTTATTTCTTGTCCATTTCATTTAGTCACTTTAACCTTCATTTAAGTTAATGTCCTTATAGTTTAATTATATATCTGATGTCATACCCATTGAATTAAGTAACTTGGTTTTCATTATAAATATAATTAAAATTTCTTTTTGTATATTTTCTTCATCCTAACCACTAAGTGGAATTTTACAATTCCAATCATAAAATAAGAACCTGGTCTCTTTTTGACAATCAGATATTTAGATATTTGGGCCCATTAATTATAGTAGCCGAAATAAATCGCCCAACAGATCATCCAACCACATGTAAGTGATTTTTTGTAAGTTAGGTTAGAGTAGATTTATTTGGAGCCCAATATGGATTTCGGCTAGTATAATTAATCGCCCAAATATCTAACTATCTAATGAGTCTATACCCTACACGAACTAGTCCCATGTTCAATTATTACTTAGACTTATTTACAATTTCTATTTTTTGTATGCAGGAAGGAGGGGCCAAGGGCGAGTGGCCACAAAAGCGCCCCCCCCCCCATAGAAGGAGAGAGCCAAAATCAAGATCCAAAGTTTTGGAAATGCCTGGACACTCTGCATTTGGAAGGTTGGAGATCATAGACAGGGGGAAAGACGGATTGAGGAAGATTGTTCCATAGTTCACCAGTTGAGTAGATGAAAGATTGAAAATACCGATTAACTCTTGCGTTAGAGAGTTGAAGAGAAAAAGAATGAGAAAGTGTAGGAAATCTGATACTGCGTGCTCTCCTTAAAGGAGGAGGCATGCAGTTAGAGAGTTCAGAAGAGCAGTGTCCGTTATAATAGCGATAGTAAAGAGAGAGAGAGGCAACAGTGCGGCGAAGAGAGGGGGATTGATGAGACGAAAAGCCTTTGATTTCACCCGGTCAGGCACGGTTGTGTGGGTTGAGCTACCCCATACATGAGAAACACTCCATACAGGGGCGGACAAGACCCCTGTACAGAGACAGCAACTGAGCGGGGGTGAAGAAACCGCGGAGGCGGTACAGCACACTTGACCTCTTAGAAGCTGCTTTGGAAAGAGCGTATATGTGATCTTTCCAGGAAAGATCACGAGAAAAGGAAACGCTGAGAATGTTAAAAGAAGAGGAAGGATTGAATTATTTATTGTTGAATGTAAGGGGATAGTCGTGTGGAAGATTATGACAAGTAGACAGATGGTGGAACTGAGTTTTTGAGGCATTGAAAACCTAAAGGTTTTTCTCTACCCCAATCAGAAGCTGTCCTACGCGAATCATGGAAACGCTTTGTGAAGCGGGTGGAGAAGCGAAGAGGGGAATCATCGGCATTGGAGTAAATAGGACAGGAAGTGCGAATTAAAAGATTATTAATAAATAAGAGGAAAAGAGTCGGTGACAGGACAGAACCCTGAGGAACACCACTGTTGATAGCTTTAGGTAAAGAACAGTGGCCATCTACAGCCGCAGCTATAGATCAGCCAGACAGGAAATTAGAGATGAAGGCACAGCTAGAAGGATAGAAAACGAAGATGGGCAGTTTGGAAATTAAAGATTTGTGCCAGACTCTATCAAAAACTTTCGATATGTCTAGCTCAATAGCAAGAGTTTCACCGAAATCCAAAGAGTCAGAGATATGCAAGAATATCCCCAGTAGAGCGTCCCTTGCGGAACCCATATTGACGATCTGAAGGAAGATTGTGAGAAGAGAGGTGTTTAAATTTTTTTACTGTTAAAGAGAGATTCAAAACTTTAGAAAGGCAAGAAATCAAAGCAATTGTACGATAGAGGGTTGAAAGCGGACCCCTTCTTTGGGACAAGCTGAATGAAAGCGAACTTCCAGCAGGAAGTAAAGTACCAGATGAGAGACAAAGACGAAAGAGTTTGTCTAGGCAAGGTGTCAGCACAGAAGCACAGTTCTTAAGAACAACAGGAGGAACACCATTAGGACCGTACGCCTTTAGAGTTGAGCCCAGATAGAGCAGAAAGAACATCTTTGGAAGAGATTCTAATTTCTGATATAATAGTCAGAAGGAGGAGGAAATGGAGGAACAGTACCGGAATTATCTATGGTTGAGTTCGAAGCGAAAGTTTGAGCGAAGAGTTCGGCTTTGTCAGGAGAAGGGACGGAAACTGAGTTGTCGGAATGGAAAAGAGGAGGGAAAGAAGTAAAGTTGCTGAAAAAGTTCTTAGCTAGATGCCAGAAAGAGCGAGAAGAATTAGAATTGGATAGGTTTTCACATTTTTGTCTGATGAAGGAATTTTTGGCTGGTCGAAGAACAGATTTTGCACGATTCTGGGTAGAAATATAAGCTGAGTGAGAGTCAGGAGTTGGATGGCGACTGTACTTTCTGAAAGCTCCTCTGCATTAGTAGGAGTAGCATATGGAATGTACGCGTCCATGCCCGAGATAATCACCTTCATGATGCGTTCAGCACACTCGGAGGGCCTCGGCCACGGAAGCAGTAATCATTCCACGGGAAATCGGAGAAGTACTGCCGAAGGGCCTCCCAATCAGTGGCGCCGAAGTGCCAAAGGCACCTCCTCCTGGAAGGATCCAAAGACCGGATAGGAGCGATAGGACAGGAAACAGAAAAAAGATTTTGGTCGGAGGAGCCCAACGGAGAAAAAAAAACGAAATTTACCAAAACCACTTATTCATGGCACAAGAGGTTATTTGGAATTTATTGATCATTTTACTTTTTAAAATAAAACAAAAAACTGTCCTATTAATTTTTATACATACATACTGTTGCTGTGTCTCTCTCTGTATTAACACCCAAATAAGAAGGGAATAAACCACTCGGCGGTTTATTCTGTTTACACCCGAAAGTGTACAAAGTATCAGTGAATCCGTGCATATAATTTATAAAGTGAAATTCATTAAAATTAAGAAAGTGCAATAAAAGTTACATAAATTATCAATAGTTTTAACGTATATATTTAAAACGTAATACGGTTGGCATTCGAGAAATTTTGAAACAAGGCAGGAAAAAGGTCATAAAGCGCAAAGGTAAAAAATAGAAAGAAAGGAAAAAATAAAGAATTTGTGTGGGTATTTCTTTTTACGCTAATTAATGAATAGCATGGCCATGAGTCCAAATTTTCACTTAATCTACAATTTGTGTAATCTGGAAACAACTGAAAAAGCTGCAATACGATGCAATTTCTGTCAAAAACTGCAAGACTTTATCCGCATGAATTGTGGTGATAGGGAAATAACTCTTGTCTCGAATGCGAAAGAGATCGTGGGAATCAATTTTCTGTGTGGTGCATGTACACAGACGATAAACTCCTTCGCGGTATTTAAAGAAATGGAGATAGCAGACTCGAGTGTTACAAAAAAAAATGAAATAATGGGGACACAAGAGACCGGAAATGTCCCAACGAAAAACCGGGTGGATGAGAGAGAGGACGAAATAACGAATAACAGTATAATAACGAATAACAATATAAACAATATAATACGGAATGAAGACATAGACGAAAGAAAGGAAATAAGTAAAAGTTGCGATGTAGTAAAACTGTCCAACGAACGAAATGATAAAAAGCTAATAACTAAAATCGTAGGAAATAATCAACCGAAGAAAAATAATGATAATATCAAAATTAAGAACTTTGAAAATAATAAGAAAACAAGAAGTAGAAACGTAGAAAATACCGTATGTAAATAGTACGCAAAAGGGAACTGCAGATATCGGGTTGGCAATGCATCTATGCACATCCCACATTAATGCAACACACAGTACACAAGTAGATATTGCAAATTTGATAAGAAGTGCAAATTCCACCATCTTACGGCCTGCAACACCTATGCAAGATATGGGAGGTGCAAATAAGGACAAAAATGCCGTTACCACCACCCTCAAAGGAACGCAACGGGTGAACAGGAAAAACGAACATCAAAGAAGGGTACTAATTTTTTAGACGTAGCCAACACAATTCAGCTGCTAAGTACTATTCATCAAATGCAAAGTCAGCTGACAAATATAGGAATCCGAGAGCTGGACAAGGCAACGAAACCGGCACCACCATTGGAAAACGAATCGGAACAACTTGTATGTGAAAACGAAAGAGAAAAAGTAAATCAAATCATTCTCCAGACAAAGTTTTATACTTGAAAGGACTCATGCAAGAAGCCGGAGCAGACTTTGCATGCCTCACGGAAACTCGTCTAAAGGACTGCCAGGCGAACTGTGAAAACTGAGTCCTGTGTTGACAAAAAAGAAATACAAACTGACAACTATAACATCCTCCGAGCCGACAGAACAGTGAAACGTAGAGGAGGATGTGCTATTTACACACGCGAAAGGCATATGGCAGAAATGACTAGAGTACCTCAAACAGCTACGTAGAATGTGTAGCAGCAAAAGTTGAAACATTAAATATGGTACTAATTGTAATGTACAGACCCTAAACACGCCAACCTCAAAATTTTCAGATTCCATTACAGAGGTAAGAAACTGGGCAAAAGATTTACACTCTCCAACCCCAAATATTTTTCTCTGTGGTGATTTTAATTTCCCATTCATAAAATATAAAAGGATAGGAAAAAATGTGTATACACCAGGACAAGGGGGGCACACGGGAAGACCAGAAGCAGGTAAAAATGCTACTAGCTCTAGCTGATGAATTTATGTTAACGCAAGAAATAACAGAAAACACAAGAAAAAACAACTGCCTAGATTTGGTATTTACAAACAGCAACCTAATTGATAATGTAGAAATATCGTAACTATAATAATGGACCACAATATCATTGAAATAACAACCAATATAAAAGCAACAGGAAAGGAAAGAACACGAACAACAGAAAGAAGCAAATTCGAAATTTTAAATTTTCACTCCAAAGCTATAAACTGGGAAGATGTTGCATCCAGCATGGCAGTAATAGATTGGAAAACCATTTTCGAGGCCAAGACAGCAGAAGAGATGCTAATGACTTTAGAGGAGAAAACGTTAGAAATTGTGGAAAGACGTCCCAAAAATACAACATAGAAGAAAGAGAAGCAGGTTCGAGAGACAAAAGAGGGCATTGTTCCGAAAGAGAAAAAGAGTGACTGCAAAATTAAGTAACTGTAAAGATAACATCAGAAAAATATTAAATGATAAACTGCAGAGTATCGATGGCGTCATAGAGGAACTAATTGAGAAGCATACAGAAAAAGAAAAAGACGACGCTATAGAAGCGATAAAGGTTAACTCAAAGTACTTCTATAATTTTGCAAAAAGAAAGTTGAAAAACTATGCGACTATCGGACCTTTGAAAAACGAGAACAGTGCTTTATCTGATGATCTAACAGAAGTATTTGAAATATTAAGAGCTCAGTACGAATCATCTTTCAGTATCCCAAAAACTGACAAACTGATATGCAATAGAAACGGGTTCTTTGAAGAACAACTACAAGGGGAAAGTATAACGGACTTCGACAGATGATATTACACAAGCTATAGAGAAACTAGAAAAACACTCAGCGGCAGGACCGGATAAATGGAATGCCACACTGATCAAAAACTGCAAGAATGCAATCGCTGAGCCCCTATATTGGATATGGAGACGATCACTAGACATGGGAGAAATATCGGGTATCCTGAAGAGCGCGAACATAGTCCCAATATATAAAGGAGGAGATCGATCCGAGGCCAAAAACTATATGCCAGTGTCGCTTACATCTCATCTCACTAAAATATTTGAAAGAATAGTTAGACAGAAAATCTATGACTTTTTGGAAACTCAGAAAAAATTCAATGATAACCAACATGGGTTTCGGTCAGGCAGATCATGCCTATCATAACTAATGGAACACTACAACAATAGTATTGATGCACTTGAAAGTAATGAAAACTATGATGTAATATACATAGACTTTGCCAAAGCGTTCGACAAGTGTGACCACAGAATCATAATACATAAACTGAAATATATGGGAATAACAGCAAAAGTAGGGAAATGAATATATAATTTCCTTAGTGAGCGGCGGCAAGTCATTACAGTACAAGGAGTATCTTCATCAGTATCAGAGGTCCTCAGCTCAGTACCACAAGGAACAGTATTAGCTCCACTACTCTTCATAATCATGTTAACTGACATAGATGAGGACGTTACCAGAGACAGCACAGTAACATCCTTTGCGGATGACACAAAGATCAGTAGAAAAATAAGAAATCCAGAAGATATAGAATCTGTACAAACCGACATGAACAGAATCTACAAGTGGACGGAAGACAACAGTATGAAGTTTAACACTGAGAAATTTCAGCTGTTATGGTACGGAAAAAGAGAAGACCTAAAATCCATGGAATATTATACCCCAAATGGACAGGAAATTGAGAGAAACTCTAGAGCAAAAGATTGAGGGGTTGTAATGACTGATGATGCGAAATTTGAAACACAAAATAAGATAGCAGTAAACAGAGCAAAGTGAATAATGGGGCAGATATTGAGAAACTTTAAACGAAGGGATAGGAGTGTAATGATTCCTCTACTGAAAACACTGATCATACCCAAATTGGAATCCTGCTCGGTCCTAACATCCCCATATAAAAAAGACATTAGACAGCTAGAAGGGATGCAGAGAAGCTTTACAGCCAAGATCAAGGGGTGCAAAGAACTAAATTACTGGGAAAGGTTACGCGAACTAAACCTATATTCACTGGAAAGGAGAAGAGAGAGATACACCATTATTTACACTTGGAAAATAATGGAGAAACTAGTCCCTTACTCTGAACCCTGTAACTCCCCAAACAACGGTGGAAAGTAGAAAAGGAAGACTGTGTCGTGTTCCCAAATTAAAGGCCAGACAGGGAACATCCTTAACAAACAAAAAACCATCTTTATTGCGGATTATTCACAATCCATAGCCAGTTAACCTAACGTACAAGTACAATCTTACGTATACATTGAACTTAATACAAAAATATGAAAATAAGGCCAACATAGCCACTTAACCTAGCATACTGGCATACTCTTTGATTAATTATCTAACAATTTTATGTATATTGTTATTATCTGAGATATCTTATAACACTTATAACACTTATTATGATATAAATAGCCACTTGCTATAACACTTATTATAACATAACTTAATATGCATATATAATCTTTGCTACATTACAAAAATAAGGTATTGTAAACCAGCAGTTGTCTGAATCAAGACTGCCATATAGGTGAGAGGTACACAGTATCTGAAGAGAGGACATTGTACAATAACACATTAGAGCTGTTTTGGACCCTAATAATGAAATTATATATATTCTTCCGGATTAACATTTGGCTGGTAGGTAGGTTACACGTAGTAAACATAAAACTGGCACTGCACCATTTTGGTTCCCTACATAGCATACGAAAAATATTATTATAAGCAACAGAGTTTATTCATAGCAGTTTTTGTATAATTCCACCACAGATGGGATGTATACAATGCAGTACAGTAAGTTCTAAAAAGATAACTTTTAACTGATTCTGAACACATACCAAATTTCCTTACTAGCATGTTACCCTGTACATACAGCTTTTTACGTTGCCTCTCAATATCAAGTTCATCTCGCAGCTCGTGAGTAATTACATGACCTAAATATTTACATGTGTCTTTGACAGGTATAGTCTGACCATTCATTTCAAAAGACCCACATGATACATGTTTCAGTAGATTACGCCTAAAAATCAAAATACAGCTCTTTGCACCATTATAGGTGATGTCATTTTCTATACCATATTGTTCACATGCTTCTAATAGTACTCTCAGCCCATGGGGAGAGGGTGACAGAAGAACGAGGTCATCAGCATACATTAAATGATTAATTTTTTCCTTTCCAATGACACAGCCAGTACGTGCAGTTTTTAGTTCATTGGTAAGGTCATCCATGTGTATATACAGAAAAGATAGGGTGATAAATATAGTTCCTTGCCTAACACCATTAGTCACCTTAAAATGAAAATGGCGTTAGATTCTTGGCCAATTCTTATACTGATCTGACGCCATTTTCATTCACGTAAGAGATACTAATCACCCCATTGACTGGAAAGATGCCTCCAAATTAAGATTTAGTAAATCTATTG
>JAJOZX010002784.1:545000-609366 GCA_023014485.1 Bathynomus jamesi
TTACAGTTTTACTGCAGTACGCAATTACTGACAATATAAGGGTAAAAACCGCAAGTTAAGAGTGTTAATTTAATGTTCAACCGCTGTAAACATTTGCTTTCAGCAAAACCAATTGTTCAAAGTTACCATCCGAGAGACGACTTCGTTTGGGGCTATGAACCATGCCAGCAAACGAAAACAACCGTTCCACTGGTGCAGAGGAAGGTAGCGTGGTGTTATACCTCTTGAAGATCTTCTTTATAGCAGGATACCTATCTAAAGAGTCGAGTGCCTTACTGGTGTCCTGCAAATAATTGAGGATTTCCAAGTCTTCCTTGTTGTTAGGAGCAGAGAATGAGCCGTCCATAGTTCTGAAGAAATCGTCTTCAGATGATGAATCTGAGTTCACCGAACTATTACCACTGCTGTCAGAATTACAATTTCTTACAGCCATTTGCAGCTTGTCTTTTACTTGAGACTTGATTGCTTCATGATCGCCGAAATTAGGCCCTTGCAACAATGATATCCATCTAAGTTTGAAATACGGATGAGATACTGAGGCCAAAACGGCATCAGTTACCTCGGGGCTCAACGACAAAAAATGACCAAATCTGGCATTGAAGCCAGAGACGACTGCTGCCAGTAATGGCATGCAGTGTCTCAAGCGCAGGTCGTTTGGTTGGATAGGCTCCAATCTTGCGAGGGCATCTTGAGTCACTAGGACTGTTGGAAGAAGACAACCGTAGTAGCATTCTTTCTCTGCCTGTAATTTGTTGAGGGCTGCTGCAATTGGTTTTAGAACAGACAAATATTCTGAAATAAATTCCAATTCATTGTCTTTGAGGATGGGTAGATTCAGTTCTTCAAGAGCTACATTCACGTCGTTCTTATGTTTATATATTTGGCTTAATGAGTCGTACATTGAGTTCCATCGGGTGACGCATGGGTACCTAAATTGGACGCCAGTTATTTCCTGTATTTTTTCTGCTGACTTGGGTTTACCAGCAGCATTCCACAGCGCCGAACATTTTCCCATTGCAGAATGCTTTATCTTCTTTAGTCCAGGTGAATTCAGTCCTTTATCTGCATCAGTTGTTGCTACCAAGTTCAATGTGTGGGAGGCACATCGAATATGGGATGATAGTTTCACTGACTCCTCTCCATGCTCTCCTGAATGTTGTTCAGGAAAGTTGCTGATGATAACCTCTTCATCTGAATCTTTTTCATCATCATCTTCATCTGCATCATCTTCATCAATGTCGTCAGTACGATTCTGAACACGAACACCGAACTCTTTAAAGCATTTCACCATGTTCGATGCATTGTCGGTGACTGTAGATACAACTTTTCTATAAGATAAACCATGCTCCGAGTTAATCCTGTCCAATATTCCAGCAATTTTATCAAAGCTATGTGTTCCACGAAATCTTCGGCATGCCAGTGCAGCTGATCCTCGCGACAAGTCATCATTGATCTGTAATGTAAGAATATAAAATCAATGTTTGTATGAACATTTTTTTAAGCTTAATTTAATAATATTGGTTAGACACGCACCAGCTAAACTGCGCCACCAAACATTGAAGAGAAGAACTATGTGATATAAAGGAGGCAATTCAGCGATGAGTCGCCTACCATACCACCACATCAGTGACCCATCCCATAAGAGCAAAATGTGGAAGAGTCCATATTCACAGCCTGTGAATATGGACTCTTCCACATTTTGCTGTGAATCAGACACAATGACAGATGACAGAATCAGTGAATTAGTGTGAAATTACTGTGAATCACAGCAAAATGAAGACTCACCAAATTAATGAATGAGGAACACATGTCGAATAATTGAAAAGATTATACTATAAGTCTATCAGACTATCAGTCTATCACCAATGGTCAATTTATCAATTATATAAAAATAATACACTAAATCAATAGCATACCCAATGCGCAGTGACTCCCATGAAACTGCGGTGATTAGTTGACCATATGTCGCATGTAACACACACATGGTCAACTGCTGCCAGTTTTGCTTGTATGTCTTCCTTCATTGTACTGGTTGTTGTTGCAAGAGATCTAGCCAGGGTGCGTCTAGATGGCACCTGAACAGCCGGGTTGACGTCTGAAAAAAATATTTAAAAATTAAAACAAATACAATAGATTAGCTATGGAAAAAATATCAAAATATTTAGCTAGGCTAGCGATAGTCTAATGTTCATACAAATAATATGATTAATTATTTTAATCAGATATTAGCTATGGAAAAAATAGCAAAATATTTGAGTTATACTGAAAGAAGATCCTTAAATTCATGTAGTTCAACTAGGCTCAATGGTAGGAGCCCATTAGCCACAAGCGAGAGAATCTTCTTTTGAAGGATATCCTTGCATATTGGTGGTCCTGGTTTTTGCTTGGAAATGTGGAACATGCTCAGTGTTGACTGCTTGGCAATTTTGGCAGGGCCAGCATTGCTGCCGCTGGCATCTTCTTCTTTAGCTGGACGCTTGCGAGATTTCTTCTCCGATTCATATTCACCCAAAAGATCCGAATGTAGTTTCTGCACAAGAAAATAAATTATTATCATGCGGAGAGACTTCTTGAACACCCTGTATAATATTTATCAGAGTATCAAACTTCTAGTTGAAATTAATACTTAACAAGATTCTAAAATTTTGTTATCTTTAACTAAAATTATTTTCACCATGATCAGTGCATTTTTATCCTATGTTAAATTGAAAGCCGAATTTCGTCCTTCAGTAACTAAATAGGAGAAATTACAGACATGGATCAGACAGAGAGAAAGACAGATACACCTGGCGTTTTATTATAGTTGGATATCGGCAGTTTTTAATGTAGTTACTAGTCCATAATCTATTAATATCTGAAGTGCACAATATATTCAAATGGACGTCTATGTAAATGTAGCATTAGTCTTGTATGGCACCAGTCACTTAAAATATGACTTGAACCATTATGTTAATGTTGCTACTTACTACTTAGTTACTAAGTAGTACTAACCCTGAGGTGCCTCAGAAGATTGCTTGTTGAGTCGAGGCCAGCAGACAGAATTGTAGTTTTCTTTGTACACTGCCTACAAATAACTTTGATACTGTTTCCAGTTTTTTCGACAATTTGAAAATATTTTCCGTTCAATAGCACAGATTGATCCTTATTACCAACATTGTTATCTAAATATATTGAATACTGTTCTGGTGACAACCTAGAATATTTGGTTCCCTTGGGAGCCTGTTGAAGTTGTAAAATTGCACTCATTATTAAAAAATTCAATCTGTAAATAAAATATGTTTAGAATTAATTTATTATGAATACGGACCTATAGGCTATATTTTATGCCTATATATAATAATATATTAATAGAACACTTTTAACATAATTGCACAGTAAATTACACTTTTTACGAGCCTAAATTCCACAGCAACTACACCTTCCATGAGCCACGCATGACGCAAGTCACCCAACTAACAGAAAACATAAACAGTCGGTGTTGAACAAAGTTGCCACCAGATGTCGCTTGGACAAAAAACAAATGACATTCGCATAGCGGCATATTTAAGAATCTGAAATTAAAAGTGATCTTGAAGTCTAAAGTGATCTTCAAGATCAAGATCACAAGAAATAAAGTGATCTTAGATCAAGATCAAGATCACCATAATAAAAGTGATCTTCAAGATCAAGATCAGATCACGATCTTGATCTTCAAGATCACGATCTGATCTTCAAGATCAAGATCGTGCCCATCTCTGTATAATATATATATATATATATATATATATATATATGCTGCAAACCCACAAGGAAAAAGAAAAACGATTCCAAGGCCTTTCGTGTATTCAAAGCTACACCTCGTCAGGGAATGAAGATAAAAGGCTAGATGCCCATAAATATATACAACGTACAGGAAAAACAAAACAATTAGCACATACTTAACAAGGGTTAATGAGAGGCAAAAGAAATTTTAACATGATATCGTCAATTTTATACGTCTTCGCACTGTTATTGAAATTGTTTTTAAAATGAATAAATGCACATTCTAGAATATTTCTTTCTATTATATCTCTGTTTTTAACAAGCGCTTTAGAACTATCCCACTTGATGCTATGGTTACATCTATACATATGGTTAAATAACCATATGTATAGATGTAACCATAGCATCAAGTGGGATAGTTCTAAAGCGCTTGTTAAAAACAGAGATATAATAGAAAGAAATATTCTAGAATGTGCATTTATTCATTTTAAAAACAATTTCAATAACAGTGCGGGGACGTATAAAATTGACGATATCATGTTAAAATTTCTTTTGCCTCTCATTAACCCTTGTTAAGTATGTGCTCATTGTTTTGTTTTTCCTGTTCGTTGTATATATTTATGGGCATCTAGCCTTTTATCTTCATTCCCTGACGAGGTGTAGCTTTGAATACACGAAAGGCCTTGGATCCCGCCACCTTTACGGGATTTGGTGAAAGAGGGAATTGTCGTCCGATCTCCTCCTGCCCTCGTAGCCAGCCACGCAGTGGTGTAGTGCTGTGGGAACGCGTGGGAACGGCGTTCCCTTACTTTTTTTCGTAGACGGAACGGTGTTCCCTCACTATTTCAAATAAATCCGAACTTACAAATCTCTAACGTCATGAAATTTTAATTCCCACCCCTAGAAGAAATATGAGAAAGAATCATTAACTGTTTCATTTCTTTTAGCTTCGACTGAGGCAATGCTAGCCTATAAAGATCTGGTGAAACAGTCACCACGGCGTACCAGTTGTTAACTTTTTTTTAGTTAATCATTCCAGTTGTTAGCTATTTTTATTGATCGTACTGGATGTCGTATATCTAATGACACTGGAAATACTGCATCTTCAACCTTGGAATATATCCTAATATCCAGTGCATATGACCTCAAAATATCCTTGAAATTGGTCAGATTTCAAAAGATTTCCCGGGGAGCTTACAGTGCCCCCGGACCCCAGCTGTATGGGCTCGCCGCGCTCGCCATTGTCTCCCCCGCATCTGAGTAACACTTTCAAAATGCGTTCCCTCACTTCTTTATTTAGCACTACACCACTGCAGCCACGCATGGTTGCTCAGAGGCTTTGTACAGGAATCTGTCCAGCTGGTTCTCGAAGTTATTCAGGTCGGTGTGCTGGAGGTCCCTCACTTCTTTTGGTAGGGTCACTAAAAAGCTTTGGGCCTCGTATTCTGAGGGTATTTTCCATCCTTGTTTTTTATGACTCCCTGTCCCACCGCAGCTGGGACAGTATAAAATTTGCCTCTTCTCTCATTCCAGTTTGTCCCTAACCTTAGAAGTGAAATAGAAACTGAGCCCTCAAGTATTTTCCATATGTATATTATTGTATACCGCTCGTATCTTCTTTCGAGAGAGTAGAGTTTCAGGGATTGTAGTCGAGACCAGTAATCTTCACCTTTCGTTTCCTCTATCTTAGACGTAAAGGTCCTCTGTATAGCTTCAATGTTCGCAATGTCTCGTTTTCTGTATGGGCTTGTGAGTACTGAGCAATACTCAATTATCGGTAGGACTAGACTCTTCCATAATTTGAGCATGATGTTTTCTTTCCTACTGCGGAAGCTTCTCCAGATGATTCCCATTATTTTTCTAGCCGTTGTAATTTTGATGTTATAGTGCTCTTTGAATTCTGCATCCGACGACATTATTACTCCAAGATCCCTGACTTGTGGATTTGGTGTTATCTGTCTGGCTTGCGGAGTTTTGTACCCTTTATTCTGTAGCTCCTTGTTATTACCATATCTTGGAAGTTGAAATTTTTCTTCGTTGAACTTCATATTGTTTTCTTCTGGCCACTGGAATGTTTCAATGTCGTTTTGTAACTTTCATATGTCACCTTCGTTCAATATTTCCTTGCATATCTTTGTGTCATCCGCGAAACATGATACAATACTGTCAACAGAGCTGGGCAATAAATACATTGAATGTATTTAAATACTAAATACTAAATACATGGGAGAAATGTATTTAAATACTAAATACTAAATACATTTTACGAATGTATTTAGATACTAAATACAAAATACATCAATTGTATTTAAATACATTTGTAAATACATTTTAAATACATACAAATTTTAACATATGCATTCACTAATTCACTAAGCCATGACACGCACACGATAAAGAAATCAACCGCTTTCGACTAAGAATGGCACACAACTGATTGAACTGACACGTTGAAACATGAACCATGCTGTACTACACTGTCGACCAGAGCTGGGCACTTCCGCAAACCGCAAATTCCGCAATTGCGGAAGTATGTTTTTCGTTTGCGGATTTGCGTTTGCGGCAAAGTCATCGCAAATTAGTGAATTTGCGTTGCGGAACTAAGACCGCAAACGCAAATCTTTCCGCAAATTTCCGCAATCTTTCAAAATTTATGAAATTCAAATGATTAAATTTATTATTTAATTTATTTGCTATTTACTTGCAGGAGGTGTTTTTGTTCAATATAATATATCAATATATGTAGTATTTTTATTTCTTCTACAATAGTGATTTATTGTAATAAATTATTTAGCCTTGTTTTTAATAAAAACAAGGCTAAAACATTAAACATTAAAAAGATGTAAAAACTTTTTATACCTCTTTAATGTTTTGGATACTTTTTATAGTTAAAATTGCGATTGCGGAATTTGCGGTTTGCGGAAGTGTTTGCGGAAGTGCCCAGCACTGTAAAAATTGGAAATATGGTTTGCGTTTGCGGATTTGCGTTTGCGGCACCAAAAATGGCAAGCAGTTTGCGGATTTGCGGTTGCGGAAGGTAAGGTTTGAGTTTGCGGATTTGCGATTGCGGAAGTGATTTTGAGTTTGCGGTGCCCAGCTCTGCTGTCGACGCGTCGTACTGTGCTAGTACAGAACGTGTATTAAACCAGTAAAAGTATTTACATTTTTATATTTTGAGTATTTAAATACATTGTATTTAAATACTCATTAAAGTATTTAAATACTATATTTAAATACATGAAAAACAATGTATTTATAAATACAGTTCTAAATACACAAATGTATTTAAATACGTATTTAAATACAAATGTGTTTAAATACTGCCCAGCTCTGACTGTCAATGATATCTGTATCAATATCTGCAATCATTATTATGAACAGCAAGGGAGCTAACACGATCCCCTGTGGGACAGAGCTCACGACTTCCGAAACTTCCGATTTGACTCCATTTACCACCACTCTTATATTCTTTGCGTCAAGAAACTAAATATCATCTTTCCAGCAATTCCTGTATTCTTACGTTTGTGTGCTATAATTCCATGGTCACATTTATCGAAGGCTTTAGCAAAGTCAGTATATATTACATCTATGTTTTGTCCTCGACACAGTGTTTCCAGTATTTTCTCCTGGTGGTCTAATAGCTGTGATAGGCATGATCTTCCAGCCCTGAAGCCATGTTGATTTGAGTGTACAAGTTCTTTTCTTGTAGGTAGTAGGTAGTTTTGCCTCTAATTATATGTTCAAAGCACTTTGAATAGTTCTCACCTCCCACCTTATGGTGGGAGGTGAGAGCTACTGGCTGATAATTCTTGGGCATTGCTCTGTTACCACCTTTATATAAAGGGCAATATATATATATATCTTATACCTTTGGTTAGTTTCCGCCTGAATTGTTCATTCTGACGAAAGTCAAGCTTTTCACTCCACCTTAGACCTACAGTTTAACGTGGAATCTGAACCACGCCCCACCAGCAGCCCAGCGTCTTAATTAACCACTAGGCCACCCACGGTACCCATTTATCTACCAGCCACTTTCTTTATTGTGTGGAAGGATGAACAGCTGGGTTTTGCTGCGCGCCGGCTGCCGTCACCGGGTCTCGATCCCAGGGCCGATAGATTCGTAGTCAACGATGCTAACGACTACACGAGAGGCGGTGCATATATATATATATATATATATATATATATATATATATATATATTATATATATATATATATATATATATATATATATAAATGAAAATGAAAAGGTTTATTGGCAGACTATAGTCCATATGACAAATATTATTAATACAATGACAGTTCATATACTAAGGATGAAATATATACAATTGATTAGAAATAAACTGCACGTCGAAGTTAAGTGGAGCTACAGACAGACGTTTTCGTACCAAGAAGTCCATAGCTTAGAGGATAAATGGCAGGACTCATGGATAGCTTGGATGATCGGGTTGGTTGATTCTTTAATTCTTTGCATTAGACTGTGTTGAGCACGTCTTGTTACCTCCGGGAAGCTCGGGACATTGCGGGTAGCAAACATTTGCGAAGCTCAGCATCTTGGGGGTAATTTATGTAAGAGTCTAAAAGACCTGTTGTACAGCAAATTTAGGATTCTGCCAGAACCTTTTTTACAGTTCACCCAGAGTTGTTGACCGTATATATTACTGCAGAAAGTACGAAAGAGTGTGTCTTTAGCTTCACTTGTACATAAACGAAAGTTCCTTATGGTCATATTCGCTTTAGCACACAGGCTTCGAGATTGTTTTCTTATATCCGAGTCATCACTCAAGGAGCTGGTAATAGTTTGACCGAAACTCTTGTACTTCCTCAATTACTTCACCATTCATTTTAAACCTTTATCAACTGGCTGATCTAGTCTCTGAAAACAAGGAAATGGCTACCTTGCTAAACGAATTTTTTACGTCAGTTTTTACTATAGAAGATGTAACGAATATCCCTACGGTCATAGACATAATACCTTTTGATAATGGTAATATTTTGGATAATATTGTCGTTAGTGAAGGGGAAGTAATGCGCTATATTAAAATGAAAACGCGTAAATCACCGGGTCCGATTCCATATATCCCATACAACTAAAAGAATTAAAAGATAGCATTGTTGTGCCGCTAACAAAGATTTTTAATGCGTCTATTTCTGAGGGGTGCGTACCAGATAATTTCAAGTTAGCAAACGTAACACCTATCTTTAAGAAAGGCGATAAAGGTGCGGCGGGAAATTATAGGCCAATCAGTTTAACGTCTGTTGTAGGTAAGCTTTTGGAATCAATAATTAGGGATCGTATAGTCGAACACTTAGAATACCATAAACTTGTTAGAAATACGCAGCACGGATTTAGGCGAAACAAATCTTGCTTAACTAATCTTTTAGAATTTTTCAAAGCGTGGTTGACGATTACGATAGACATCGGGCGGTTGATGTAGTGTATTTAGATTTTCAAAAAGCGTTTGACACCGTGCCGCACAAAAGACTCATTGAAAAAACTAAGGCTCATGGAATCAGGGGTGTAGTAATAAATTGGCTAGAAGAGTGGTTGCGAGGCAGGAAACAGAGGGTGGTCGTTGATGGAGCGGAGTCGTGCTGGGCTAATGTAGCGAGTGGCGTTCCTCAGGGTTCTGTATTGGGCCCCTTGCTTTTTCTTATATATATTAACGATTTAGATGTCGGCCTAGTCAGTACAGTTTCAAAGTTTGCGGATGACACGAAGCTGGGTGGTAGGGCGATTAATGACGAAGATAGAGGTAAAATTCAGGAAGATCTGAATAAAATCGTTGATTGGTCAGTCACATGGCAAATGAGATTTAACGTTGATAAGTGCAAAATTTTGCATATAGGTTCGCGTAACGGTAAATTTGCGTATAGTATGTCAGGGAAAGATTTAACAAGCGTAGAGCAGGAAAAAGATTTAGGAGTTATAGTCACTGGTGATTTAAAAGTAGCGAAACAAAGTACAGCAGCGGTCAATAAGGCGAACAAAGTGTTAGGTTTTATAGCTCGAAATTTTGAGTACAAATCGCGCGATATTATAGTTCACTTTATAAATCATTAGTTAGACCCCATTTGGAG
This sequence comes from Bathynomus jamesi, assembly GCA_023014485.1. NCBI lineage: Eukaryota > Metazoa > Arthropoda > Malacostraca > Isopoda > Cirolanidae > Bathynomus > Bathynomus jamesi. The sequence goes on from JAJOZX010002784.1 coordinate 554,827, forward strand.
TACGCGGTCCAATTTTGGAATCCGTATATGCGCAAAGATATAGACAAAATCGAAAGAGTTCAAAGACGAGCAACTAAGATGATTCCGTCGCTTAGGTCAAAGTCGTACGAGGATAGGCTTAAGGAGTTAAAATTGACAACACTCGAGACCAGGAGGTTAAGGGGTGATCTAATCCAGGTTTTCAAAATTATGAATGGGTTCGATAACGTAGATAGAGATAGCTTTTTCGAAATATCTCAATATAATAGGACTAGAAATAACGGGTGTAAGTTGACAAGTAGAAGGTTCGAGACAGCAGTTGCGAAAAACTTTTTTACGCATAGAATAGTAAATAGCTGGAATAGTTTGCCGGTAGAAGTAATTAGTAGCACGTCTATAAACATGTTTAAAAATCGATTAGACGCATATGTTGATAGAAAGGGTATAGTTTAAGGTAGTAAAATTAAGGCTTTCTGGGGATAGATCCCACAGCTCAACACAAGTGTTGTGGGATATAGGGAGGCAGCGTCTTGGGTTAGGGGATACTCTCTGTCCTTACACACCCCATTTAAAGAGATTCCTCTGCCGAGCGGTGCCCCCCATAGTACTGTGAGGTATTGAAAAACTCATGATCTTCACTTGCCCCACAAACACCTTTAAATGGGAGACCCAAAATGGGTGCACACACATTTCTACATTACTGTACAGTCTTTACAGCCACACCTACTCTTTTTCTCGTAAGTGTATATATTGTAATGTATATGATTGTAAATTTTGACTTGGTCCGCTATCGATATGGACCGTGACTTGATGGATACCGTAATGAAATTGACTGGATTCTTTGGATCCGATATATTTGCATGTCCCTTATAAATAGATATAGAGTGTAACATATTTGTGGATAGTAGTCTATTATGACTTGATCCTCTGGATCAGAGATTCTATCTTTAATTTTAAATCGATAATTAAATTAGTTTCGTAAAAATTGGTCGTTGCCAATTTACCGGCAGTTTTTACATAAATTTCTTATGTTCTTGTGGTTCGGAACCCACGTAAAATTGTAGGTCCCCTCCGCCACCACGGAGGACATACACAATACACGAACACAGTTAGGTAGACCAGCCATGAGTGGATCCTAGGGTCTTTGTTGGTCTGAAACATTATAACATTATAACATTATAACCTTGGTTTTTGTAACATTAAAAAGAATATCATGTTTCTGCGAATACACTTCGCAGACATTTAGTAGCCGATCCAGACCTTTAACAGAGGGACTTATTAACACCATATCATCGGCATAAACTAAGTTATTTATCCTTGTGTTATCTATACAACATCCTACCTTTGCCTCATTAAGTGAAGCAATTAATCCGTCAATATACACATTGAACAGCATAGGGGAGAGCAAGGAGCCTTGTCTCACCCCGCAAGAGGAGCCAAAACACTCGGATAGTACATTGCCCCCACCTAACAGTGAAAGATTGGTGGGAATACCAAAATTTCAATAAATCTAATATGTACATGGGAACCTTCCTGTCTTCTAGTTTTGCAAATAAAATATTGTGGTTCACCCTATCATATGCCTTACTTATATCAAGGAAACAGCTATAAATAATATATATATAATATATTGTAAATTAAGTAGGTGAAATTTGAACTTGTAAGTGATAACTGTAGTTCTGGAGATTCTTTATCTTTGAGTTGAAATTGGCCATTCAGACTCTTTGTATAATTTAATAGTCCGTTTCCATAACTTTATTTTCTCTGATCTTCAGTTATTAAAACTTATTTTATTGATAGAGTTTTTCTTATATTTTCAAAGAATGTATTTAATCTTTTTGGTCTTTAGCTTTTAAGATGTTTACGAGTTGCCGCGCTTATAAATGATATCTTAAAAGTCAAGTATATTAATAAATTATACGATATTAACCCAAAAAACCTACGAACTGCAAATTTAAACGTTTCACTACGTAATTGAAGAATAAATCATTGTTTCTTCAACAATTCTGAACTCAAACGTTCGTAAATACTCAGAGATTGAGATTGATGAATCAACAGAAATTCATCTACAGGATTTGGCTCAACGCTTACAAACCTCCATGTATCAAATATCTTAAAGAAATAATTATATCAGAAATACTAAATTTTAGTAATTACAAATTAATCCCACTTATAATCATTTGTAGGAAATATTTTATTAAAAATTCCATTCGACCTAGAAACAACAACAACAACAACTCTATTTCAGACTCAGCAGGTACAAACATTATACAAGTGGTCCATAGAAAGTTAAAAGATAGTTGTCTGAAGCAGTGGCCATGTTGGCCAGTGACAAAAACATATCTCCGAATTGAATGCCAAGTTCGATGATGATTGCTGAGGAAGATGAAAGTGTGACCACAATGACCTCCCAGGCAGTATACCCATTTGGTAAAAGGAATATTCTGTCGAAACTCCAAAACCCAAACTTACCCTAACCAATCTTAACCTATCGTAACCTATGCTACCTAACTTAATCGAACCCAAACTTGTCGATTAAATGTCACGTCGAAATAATGACGTTGGATCAGATTTCTCAACTTCTGACGTTGCAGTAAAAATCTATTACTTCTGTGACGATGACAATATGACTTTTTTTTTCTGTCGGAACGCGGCGGAATGGCGTTCCGGTACCTTTTATTTTCAGCAGAAGAAAATTTGATGGTTTTATTTTCATTCCGATCTTATTATTTGTTTATTTATTTTGTTACATGACAAAATTTTAAGAAAAGGAAGGAGATTTTTAAGGATAATCAGGGAGCGTGGTAACAACTGGCAAAGGCTGTAGAAAATTTGTAGCACAGTTCCGGAACCTTTCTTTCCACAAAAAATATATTATACAGTGACGCTCATAAGTATTCGTACAGAGAAATATTTCATTATATTCGTCCTTTTTTTTTTTGTATCATGCTTAGTATAGTTATGAAAAGTTTACCATTCGTTGGAAAAATTTAACGAATAAAAAATTATTTCAACTCCAACATATAATGTGAAACATCAAAGAATTTGATGAAAATAAAAAAAAAATATTTACAAAATTATTTAATACTTCGTGTGTCCACCTTAGGCTTGAAGAATTGAAATTTTTCGTCAGTAGTTGTCTGTTTGTTGATTAGAGACTGTTGGCAATTCTGAATTCTAGAATTTTTTCTGTGAATCTTCATGAAAGACAAATGGTTGCATAAGTCGTTAGTAAGCAGTGGGATCGTCGTGGGAAAGAGCTGTCTACAGATCTTAAGAGATTTGTTATTATTGTACACGAGTCTGGAAAAAGTTATAGAAAGATAGGAGAACTTAGAATTCCATTTACGACGGTTGCTGCAGTTATAAAGAAATGGAAAGGCTTTGGAACAATCAAAACTCTACCAAGGTGTGAACGATCTTGCAAGTTTTCAGAACGTGAGTTAGAAGGATTGAAAGAATGGGTGCTGCGAATTACGAATGACTGCAGGTGATATTTACCGAACACTAAGACTATCTAAGGTCAATGTGCTGTACGTCGTACAATGAGGAAGAATGGTCCGCATGGAAGAGTTACACGAAGAAAAACTCTTCTACGAAAAGCGCACAAAGAAACTCGTTTAAACTTAAAGTATGTCAAAGATCATCAGAATGATGTATTTTCATTCTGGAAGAAAGTTTTCTGGACAGACGATACATTTGGTCAAACTCAAATACTGCATCCAGGAAAAAAACATCCTTCCTACGGTTAATCATGGTAGTCGTGGTTTGCTGCTTTGGGGATGCTTTAGTGCTTCTGGTCCAGGAAAGTTTGTTCTCATCAATGGAAGCTTCAATTTGAAGAAATATCAGGAAATTTTACAAGATAATATATTGTCTTCAGTCCGGGGGGAGTTGCGAATGGGTCGCAATTGGGTACTGCAACAAGATAATAATCCAAAACATATAAGTAAGTGCACCATAGAATGGCTTCAACAAAAGAATTTCAAGCTTCTCGAGTGGCCAAGTCAAAGACTAGATCTCAATTCAGTCGAGAATTTATGGTTTGGTTAAAAAAAAGGTGTCTGTAAGAGAAACCCTTCGAATATTAATAAATTACAACAATTTTCTTAAAAAGAATGAGCTAAAATTTCTACTGAGAAATGTCGAAATCTTTTAGTAAAATACTCAAACGAATTATTGAAGTAATTTAAGCAAAATGTGGATAAACAAAATATTAAATAATTTTATAAGCAAATTTACGAAAAGTTTTGCATTTTAACTTTTTCTTTTCCTTCAAATTCTTTTTTACGTTATATGAGGCGTAGAATAGAAAGGGCGTACGTCCGAAAATCAAGTTTTGAGATACAGTAAACCCTCGTCCAACGCGGGGTTAGGTTCCTCGAGAACGGCGTTAGGTAAACCCGCGTTGGACAAACTTAATACCTTATGGGATAAATGGGGATACGTGAACGCGGCCGCGTAAAGTCTCCCATTAATACTTAGATACGTAGATTTTTTATTCACACAAATGAATTTCCCTACCTATATTGTATATGAAATAAGAACATAATAAAATCATAAACATAATGATATTTACATATGATAAATAAAAATATATTAAATGAAAATAGCACATCTTTTCTTCACTCTTTCGGATGGTGCGTATGGTAGACTCATTCACGTGATACTCGCGGTCAATGATGTTATGGTATCCCACCACGCAACTTATCTAGAATCTTTTTTTTTCTGTTAATGTCATAACTTCCGACTTTTCTTCTCTTCACTATCACTTGCAGATGCTTTACGTTTTGGTACCATACTGCTGTCTAAGGGCAATAGTTGTTATTGTTTTAGAAAAATGTGAAATTTGGTGTGGATATAGCCAAGTGGAGGACAAGAAGGATTTTAAAGTGGTTACAAGATGTCGATTAAGTTTCGAAAATAGTACAGCAATTGAGAGAAATTGAAAATAAAACGAAACTTACAGATACTGAAGTAGGGAAATACTGTACATACAGTACATTTTAGCATTACAGCTGTTATATATATATATTTACCCCATTTAACTTCCCCACTCTGAGTTTACGTGATATTCCAGCTTTTCATTAGCCATATTTTTATTTCAAACAATTCTTTTCTGCTTCGTACTGGATTACTCTTCAATAATTTATTTTTGAGGTTATCAATAAGTTTTATGCATTGCATTATAAATTTAAAGTACTATGAAGAGTCGTTTCATTCAATTCCATATTAAAGAGCTTATTTTTATGTCATCCTTTTGGTATCATCCAACCTCAATATCATTCCCATTTCATTCCCCGCCCAAGAGTGGCAAAATCAAACATGAAACTCTGAAATGAGGTATTCTCAAATCAATGATTTTTCTTTTCATGCCATTCTCATTCTCATCCACGGTTTTTCCACTTTGGTCAAGGTTAGGGTGGGTTAAGTTACGCTACGTTAGATTAGGTTCGGTTGTTAGGCTAATGTCAGGTTAGGTTTGATTAAGTTATGAAATATTAGCTATTCTCATTTAGCACCTTCACCGCTAATACGAATGGGAGTGACATTCTTTTTCAAATCAAGAAACACTTTTCTTTAATGTGGATTTCTCAATTTGGGAAAGGAATGACATTGAGTGGGTAGTAAGTAATATTTCATATTGGTGAAACCGATTTATATTTTCTTTATTGACACTAAAGATGTTGAGGCTGAATACTTCAATATTAGTTTAATATTAGTTCAAAACGCCAAATAGTTTTGTGGAGGGATTGAGCGGTATGTAGGCATTTTCATATTTAGAACACAATTAACAATTCACCCGTCCAAATTATATTATCATTCACATATAACTTTAGAATATTTTTTGATCTCATTTTAACATTTCATTAAAAATATAATGACAACAATTAGGCTTCGTGTTGGTAATAATCATATGTCGAAATTAACTATGCTGAAACCACAATGGAATTATATAAAAATAATGTAAAAACAACGTTGGTGGGACTGGAGAGGTGGGGGGGGGGGGGGGGGGGGCACCCCATACTGTCAAATGCGCATTATTTTTATGTAATTAAGATGATTAAAGATGATTATAAAACCGAGAGCAGGGAAAACAGCTCAGTTAGTGAAGAACACTCCAACAAGTCAGCAGTTTAGTGCTTCAGCTTCATCAGTGACAGTTTAGTTGCGGAATAAGAAAAATCTGAAAAGGTACAGTAAAGTTGTCGAGTTTATTTCTGACTTTTATGCAAAAATGGTTGTTTAAATTCGTAAGTAGTTTAGACTATAAATTATATATGTTGTAAGGGTATACTAAAAAATTTTGTTAACATTTTACTAATGTACTCGTACAAACTTATTTTTACAAATGTTTTATTGAGAAAAATATTACATGAAATTGTCCTGATATCTTGTTAGAACTTAGTTATACTTAATTAAGGGCTTAAGATTTCAAGCAGCAAAGGTCTCTTAATGCAACATAAATTCCATAATATTTCGGACCTATACCCATTACGTTGACAAAACCAAAATATCAACACTCTAACTTAACTTAACGTTAATTAACCGAGTGTAACCCAACCTATCTTACCATAACCGAACTTAATGTAATCTAACCTAATAATTACTCGTGTATAGAATGTGAATCGATCAGATATATTGAGGCCGAATATTTTACATTTGTGTATCCGAATTTATAAAAAAAGGTTTAGCAAACAATCAGAGTTAAAATGAGGAAGAATTTAAACATTTGATATGAAAGAGATGCACGTAAAATATTATTATTATAAGAAAATATATTCTTCAGGATACTAAATTAATATTTGTTTCTTCTAAAAAATAATTTAAACTCTGTACTGTTAATTAAACTTCGTTTATTATTTGAAATCAAAGGAAGTAATGGAGAAATTTTATACAAGAGATATATATATGTTGGTCACATGGAAGAAGAAATGAATGGAAGGCTTGAGTTAGCTGGAAAGCTGAACATTTTGAGTTTAGATTAATCAGGTGAGTTAGGCTAAAAGGAGACTTAGTACATATGTCTGTTACTTGATGCAGAAGATAAATTGAGAAAGAAACTTCACTTTTGTTTGAAACTGAACTTTTTTGCGTTATTTTGATTTTCTTAAAATGGTTTCAATTTATCACGAAAATGAGATAAAAATTATTTCTTTAACAATTTTTAAGTGAAAAATTTTACATTTATGCATAATTTTTTTGATTTGACAATTATTTATTTCCATTATTATTATTGCCAAGTATCGCTATTAATTTATTTTGACATTTTGATGATGACATTCGACATTCATTACGAAGTGGGGCCATCTTGCAAATATCAGTTCAACGATCGAAGGCTACTTATCATCAAGTTTTTTAAATATTAACAAAAATTATACGGTTATTTATCCGCAATTAATAATATGTGGTTCAACGAGTGACTTAAAAGACTTATATAATTAAAAAAAAAAGAGTAATTCCATTACTGGTGATCATGACAAGTTGGGATCTCACTTTCGGGATGAAAAATAATTATTTTTTTATACTTTCTTTTAAATTAAATACTTTTTATTCAATGTAATAATATCAGTGGCACATCTTGTAAACTGAAGAGAGAGAGAGAGAGAGAGAGAGAGAGAGAGAGAGAGAGAGAGAGAGAGAGAATCAAACAATTTACCAAATGTTATTTCCTTTATTAAAATTGGTGAAGTCAATTTTATTTTATTTTTTAGATGACTACATTGAAAAATCTGTTTTTAGTGGCAGTTTTGATGGTGTCTCAGGCACAAGCCTCTTTCTTTCCCTCATTTCAGTGTAAGTATTAATTATTTAATTAATTTAATGATTAATTATAATTACAGTTAATATATGCGAGGTTTAAACGGATGTGATTTTAGTTTAAAATTAGTTTCCTCTTAGTTAAGTTTACCACAAGTTTTTATTAGTCACAGACAGAATTTCGAAATGAACTAATGACACTCTTGTAATCGTCGTGTCGTGGTATTATCCCAATCAATGGCATCCCCATTCCATTCGCGACAAAGGCGCCAAATAGGAATATTAACATTTCTTTAATTTTAATGTCTTTTCGTTGTCTGCTTCATTTTTGATGTTGATTTTCGAGTCTGTGTTTTGGTTTGATTTATGCTAAATTATCATTTTTTCACACCCAACTTTTGCTTTCTTTAATTAAAGTAATTTCTTCGTCTTCTTTTTAATAATAATAATAATAATAAAATAATAATAATAATAGTAATAGTTTGTTATTTGTTTCTTACAATAATGAAAGTTAAATCGAAATGCGACATATAAAACACCGCATTCGTTTAATATTTTTATTTTCATTTCAAAGATGACCTTAAAATGTTGAAGACCGAGTTGTTAAGCAAAATAGATGTCTTGAGAGTCGAAGTCAAAGATAGGTCTGACTCAACACTCTTTTAAGCCCATATGATTCAAACTTCGAGTCATTGTTTTTATTATAAAGGATCAATTGTGGTATTTTGAAGTAAAAAGTTTATTTTGAAGTTTATATATTTCTATTCTTTCAATAATTAATAGCTGTGTTAGATTTGCGGAATGAGAATAATTACTTAAACATATATCCTACTTTTTGTTATATATAAATGTATAAATAGTAATGGATTCATTACTACTTAATCTATTTTTTTTTAGCTCCTTATAGTGACAGTGACGAAAGTAGTGATAGTGGTGGTGGTGGTGGTAATGGTGGAAGGTGCGGAATGTGCTTGGTGGGAACTGCAGCCCTGAATGAAACCATTCAAGAGTTACTAGGTATAGTACTCTCGAATTTTCTTCGAAACCCTTCTGATACAATCCTACATTTACTGTCAGCGTCGTAATAAACATATTGTTCCTAATTTTTGTTTTCTAATGCTGGGTATGTATCCTATAAGGTAACCCGAGTGAAGAGAGAAATCCTATTTGAGTGAAAATGGACAAGTAATATTTATTACACGTACTTTATAACAACTGTATATTCGATAGTATGGTTTATAAGAGGTGTTAAAAACGTTTTTAAAAGTTAAGAAAACAAGTTAAAACTAGTTTAAACCAGTTCAAATCAGATTTGTCTCTTCACTTACGTTACTTTATACACACCCTGTAGTTTCAAAGGCTCAAAATTAAGGGATATCTTTACTTATAATTTGATAGTCGATGTATCGTACTTTTCGTTATATAGGGTGAACCAAATGTAGGTGGACAGTAAATGATAACGTTTATTTTGAGAATACATATTTAATTTTTTTGTATACTATAATACAAAATAAAATTTAAATAAATTTAGTTATAATATTTAATATAATAAAACACAAACACCATAGTTATAATGAACACCATAGTTATAATATAATATAACACAAACCGTATTCAACCTACTGTCCACCTACTTTTGGTTCACCGTATATATATATATATATATATATGTATAAATAGTAATGGATTCATTACAAATTAATCTTTCTGTCTTTATATTGAAGTTGATATTACAATATGCGAGGAGAAAAGTGCATCCCTGAATGAAACCATTGAAGCCATACTAGGTATAGTACTATCGAATTTTCTTTGAAATCCTTTTGAAACAATCTTACATTCACTGTCAGCGTCATAATAAACACAATGTTCCTAATTTTCATTTTATAATAGTCTGAAGAGCTCAGAATAAAGGAATATCTTTACTTATAATTACTAGTCGATGTATCATACTTTTTGTCGCATATAAATGTATGAATAGTAATGGATTAATTACTACATAATCTCTCTGTCTTTATATTGAAGTTGATATTGCAATGTGCAAGGAAGAAAATGCAGCCCTGAATGAAACCATTCAAGAATTGCGAGGTATAGTACGATCGAGTATTCTTGTAACCCCTTTTTTTACACAATCTTATTTATATTCATTGTCAGTGTCACAATAAACACAATGTTCCTAAATTTCATTTTGTAATAGCTTCAAGGGCTCAGAGTAAAGGAATATGCTTACGTATAATTCAACAGTCGATGTATCATGCCTTTTGTTACATATAAATGTATAAATATTAATGGATTAATTACTACTTAATCTCTTTCTCTTTATATTGAAGATCTTATTGCAATGTGCAAGGAAGAAAATGCAGCCCTAAATGAAAACCATTCAAGACTTACAAGGTACAGTACTATCGAATTTTCTTTGAAACCCTTTGACACATCTTATACCCAATTCACATTAGGCTTCTTTAAATGAAAAACACTGAAGGGGAAACGGAAATGGAAACATTTTTTTGGTGTGAGGTGAGCGTCCACACTACATTTTACCAAGTTTCACAAACTGTGAGTCTACGCGTTTTGTAGCGCAATTTCAAGGTGAACTAAAACTTTTTTAAAGCACCTTCATAAGAAGGGTGCAGCTGATATATCATTTTAATTTAGGTATTACTAATTTCTTATATATTATAAAAAACTGCAGAGAATTTAAGCCTTCCAATTTAATTTTTAAAATAAGTAGGTTATGATTCTCAATTAAAATAAATTAATATTCAAAGAAAATTATGCTATTTATAGTAAGTGAGGTATAGTAGAAATTTAACCAGGAAATGAAATAGGTTTAAATGATAAGTTATTTTACTAAATTAACAAGTTGTAAAACTAAAAATAACTTGTACCTACTGTAGGCTAGGTAGAGAAAGTTGGCCTATTATGAAATTCTTCCCTCTTGCAAGTACCTATAGGTTAGTCTAAGGAAATTATTTATATTAAGGTTTCCACCAAGTTGACAATACTGGCTGTTATCAAACGTTTCAGCATAAGTTTAGGAGTCTAATGGTATATGTTATTATTTGCGCAATTGCGTATTATAATGTTATAGGCTTTCAAAGAAATTATTTTCTTAACTCCATTTTGGTTATAATTTTTTGAATGACGTCATCATAAGTGTATCTACTTGGGTGGAAAAATCACATTTGGCTACAAAAAATGAGGTATGCGGCTACAGTGTTTTCCGTTTTCTTCATTAGTTGGTTTTCCAATATGGCGTGTGAAGGATGTGAAATGTATTTCGAAGATGTGATTATAGATATTAACAATATTGATAATTCTGCTGTAGAGATTTTTGTCAAACATGGTGTGTTACAGTCGTCTTTTAAGTGTAGAGAATGTGGATCTGCGTGTTCTTACGTCGTAAGAACACTCAGATCCACATTCTCTACACTTAAAAGACGACTCAATGGATTCATCGTAAGACTTACGATGAATCCATTGATATTAGGGTTAGGTAAGTTAGGTTAGGTAGGTTAGGTTAGGTTAGGTTCTCTAGCAATTTGGACATTGGAATGCATTTTTCTAGTAGTATTTGATGTGCAATGTTAAAATCTGGCTTTCATTTTATGGGGAAATGAACCAAAATATGTTAAAACTTTGAAGTCTCATAACTTTTGATTGGTTCATTTCCGCATAAAATGAAGGCCAGATTTGAACAAAGCACATCATACACTAATAGGAAAATGTATTTTGGCGTCAAAATTGGGTGGAAACCCTAATGTAAATATTTACCCTTTTATTTAAAAGCAGTTTCGCAAACTCAGGTAGTTCTCATTTTCGATACCCTAAAATTGCCTTGTGTGAATCGGGTACAGTATTACATTCACTGTCAGCGTCATAATAAGCCCAATGTTCCTAATTTTCGTTTTAAAATAGTTTCAAGGGCTCAAAGCAAAGGAATATGTTTATGTATAATTCAAAAGTTGATGTATCATACCTTTTATTATTATTACAAATTGTCACAGATTTGCGACTATGCTCCTCTAACCAAATAGAATTGTGACCCCATAGAGCTGATGTGACTTCTCAATGCTACCTCAGGCAAATAATATCGAAATAGAAAAATAAATTTATATAACGGAACACTTTAATACTTACAAGACAGTATTTACACGAGCTTGCCAATCCTTTAATTCAAATTTAACTCAATTCTTACAGTGGAGAGTGTTAATAATGACTAGCATCTACAATTTAGCAATTAGAACTCAATACCTAACTTATTGTACTTAACACTATTATTCCTGCAATTATACTCGTATTAGATGTGTACACAACTTCTTAATAAATTGACACAGACCAATGAAATTGATTTGAGGACTAAAACTGATTAACCTTACACCTTAAACTGCAATACTCCATATAACTTGTGCCCATCACCATGATCTAAAAATACACTATTGGGTCGTCATCATCATGTAGGGCCATACCAATGTTAACTCCAGTTGTAAGTATTGTTCATTTATGCTTAATACTTTATGTACCAGAAACTCTTTTTGAATGCCACACTGAGTTAATAAACCTTATCTCTGCACCTCAAACCCTTGTGCTTAGTCTCCAGATAATTTAGTTTTCTTTCATTGATCAACCAACAATTGAAACGGATTGTTCCACTTGCGGATACTCCAGAGAAGCCTTCAATGCTCTTGACTCTGGAACTTTGTGCTTGTGCCAGCTCGCAATTTTTCCCAGTACCCACTAGCAATTCCTCTTGTTTGGCTATTTCTCACTTGTTCATGGGTGAGCTCTTCTGTCCTCTACACTCATTCAAGCTGGAGTTACTGGCAAACCAACAAGCTGTTCAGTGCCTCCATTGATTCTACCTTTAAATAAAATTATAAATATCTGTGCCCTGAAACAATTGCCCCACCATATTCTTATATAACATCCAAATCTTGTCCAAGACACAGTAGAGATATCTTTGATTTACAATAGCATGAGAATTTATCTGATCTTAACCTATATGCATTTACATTCTATTCTTGGCCTTAGCCAATATGAGAAATTTGGCAGTAGTAGTATACTAACTTCAATAGATTGTAGTGACTCCAAACCTTGCGTAAAATGAGATAAGTGATACCCTTGCCCCTTTAGTCATGGCATTTATCCAGAAGGGGACTCGACAAGCTCGCAATTAGCAATTTAGTTTGAAAAGTAATACCTATTGGGTCATCTCTGCCAAATTTCTCAATTTGGACCTCGACTCACAATCTGTTTTTACATAGGTTCTAATTTCTCAAACATTGTCTGACCTTCCTCTGTGGACCGAGCATTTGTTTATTATTTACAACATTTATTGCCTACTTCAGATATGAATTAGTTTGATACAATCATAATCGTTTAGGCTACCAAGCTTTACCATTTATCTGACCCACATCGAGTTTCACAGAAACCATATATACACACTGTATATTGCTCTGGTTATGTGGTAATTTTATATTGATCAGTTGTTCCCCCGTGACCAATTCTGGCCAGTCAAGATCTTTGTAACAGATACAGGGAGCTGGTTTCCGTGAAGCTCGAAATGCATCACGTATCTCAACTGATATCTGTTGTTAATATGTAAATTTGTTGTCCTTACCAAGGTCATCTGCTAGATAACTCGCATCTTTTTTTCTTTCACACTAATCAATTTAAAGCTCGCCTAATGATGTACCCAAACAGCATTTCCAACTTAACAACACAACACTCAATCCCATGGTAGAATGAAGAAAATTTTTTGTTTACTTTGTGTCATGCCCCAAATCTGTTTTGTCATACACCAGATTTCATGCTAAAATCCACCAGATCAACTTCCTTACACACCACATCTATTTTGACATGCCGCTCATATAAATGTATAAATAGTAATGGATTCATTACTACTTAATCTCTTTTCTCTTTATATTGAAGGTGATATTGCAATGTGCAAGGAGGACACTGCAGCCCTCAATGAAACCATTCAACACTTACTAGGTATAGTACTATCGAATTTTTTTTAAACCCTTTTGACATAATCTTATGTTCACTGTCAACGTCATAATAAACACAATGCTCCTAAATTTCATTTTGCAATAGCTTCAAGGGCTCAGAGTAAAGGAATATGCTTACGTATAATTCAACAGTCGATGTTACATATAAATGTATAAATATTAATGGATTAATTACTACTTAATCTCTTTCTCATTATATTGAAGATCTTATTGCAATGTGCAAGGAGGACAATGCAGCCATGAATAAAACCATCCAATACTTACTAGGTATAGTACTATCGAATTTTTTTGAAACCCTTTTGACATAATCTTATATTCACTGTCAGCGTCATAATAAACACAATGTTCCTAATTTTCGCTTCAGAATACTCGAATAGCTTCAAGGAATCAAACGAAAGGAATATGTTTATGTATAATTCAATAGTCGATGTATCATACTTTTTGTTACATATAAATGTCTAAATAGTAATGGATTCATTACTACTTAATATCTTTCTATTTATATTGAAGATCTTGTTGCAATGTGCAAGGAGGACACTGCAGCCCTGAATGAAACCATTCAAGCCATCAAGGTATAGTACTATCAAATTTTCTTTGAAACTCTTTTCACGCACACTTCCATTCACTGTCAGCGTCAAAATAAACACAATGTTCCTAATTTTCGTCTTACAACAGCTTAAGAGCTTGGGGTAAAGTAATATGTTTACATATAATTCAGTAGTCAATGTATATACTTTTTGTTTCATATAAATGTATAAATAGTAATGGATTCATTACTACTTAATATCTTTGTCTTCATATTTAAGATGAAATTGCAACGTGCAAGGAAGACGTTACAGCTATGAATGAAACCTCAAGGCTTAGAAGGTACAGTACTGTCGAATTTTCTTTTAAACCCTTTTGACACACTCTTACATTCACTGTCAGCGTCATAATAAACACAACGTTCCTAATTTTCGTTTTGCAATAGTTTCAAGGACTCAGATTAAAGGACTATCTTTACTTATAATTCAGTAGTCGATGCATCATACATTTATTTGTTACAAATAAATGTATAAATAGTAATGGATTCAGTACTACTTAATCTCTTTGTGTTCATATTTAAGATGATATTGCAGTGTGCAAGGCAGACATTGCATCTGTGAATGAAACCGCTGAAGGCAACCAAGGTATAGTACTATCCAATTTTTTTTCAAATCCTTTTGAAACGATCTTATATTCACTGTCAGCGTCATAATAAACACAATGTTCCTAATTTTCTTTTTCCAATAGTTTCAGACTCAGATTAAAGGAATATCTTTCCTTATGATTCATTAGCTGATGTATCATACTTTTGTTACATATAAATGTCTAAACAGTAATGGATTCATTACTACTTAATCTTTTTGTCTTCATATTTAAGATGCTATTGAAGTGTGCAATGGAAACGTTGCATCTCTGAATGAAACCATTCAAGGTTTAGAAGGTACAGTACTATCGAATTTTCTTTGAAACCCCTTTTGACACAATCTTATATTCACTGTCAGCGTCGTAATAAACACAATGTTCTTAATTTTCGTTTTACAATAATTTCAAAGACTCAGAGTAAAGGAATATCTTTACTTATAATTCAGTAGTCGATGTATCATACCTTTTGTTACATACAAATGTATAAATAGTAATGATTCATTACTACGTAATCTCTTTGTCTTCATATTTAAGATGAGATTGAAATGTGCAAGGCAGACATTGCAACCGTGAATACAACCGCTGAAGGCAACGAAGGTATAGTACTATCCAATTTTCTTTGAGACCCTTTTGATACCATCTTCCATTCAATGTCAGCATCATAATTCAATAGTCGATGTATCATACTTTTTGTTACATATAAATATCTAAACAGTGATGGATTCATTACTACTTAATCTCTTTGTCGTCATATTTAAGATGCTATTGCAATGTGCAAGGACGACGTTGCAGCTATGAATGAAACCATTCAAGACTTAGAAGGTACAGTTCTGTGGAATTTTCTTTGAAACCCTTTTGAAGCAATCTTATATTTATTGTCAGCGTCATAATAAACACAATGTTCCTAATTATCGTTTTCCAATAGTTTCGAGGACTCAGAGTAAAGGAATATCTTTACTTATAATTCAGGAGTCGATGTATTATACCTTTTGTTACATAAATGTATAAATAGTAATGGATTCATTGAAACTTAATCTCTTTATCTTCATATTTAAGATGAGATTGCAATGTGCAAGGCAGACATTGCAACCGTGAATACAACCGCTGAAGGCAACGAAGGTAGTAGTATCGAATTTTTTTAAGCCCTCTTGATACAATCTTACAATCACTGTCAGCGTTATAATAAACACAATGTTCCTAATTTTCGTTTTAGAATAGCTTCAAGGGATCAGAGTAAAGGAATATCTTTCCTTATGATTCATTAGTTGATGTATCATACTTTTTGTTACACATTACTACTTAATCTCTTTGTCTTCATATTTAAGATGCTATTGCAATGTGCAAGGAAGACGTTACAGCTATGAATGAAACCATCCAAGGCTTAGAAGGTAGAGTACTATCGAATTTTCTTTGAAGCTCTTTTTAAACAATCTTACATTCGCTCTCAGCGTCATAATCAACACAATGTTCCTAAATTTTATTTTACAATAGCTTCAAGTTTTCAGAGTAAAGAAATAAGAAAAATCTTTGTTGATCCTTTTAATAATTTGTATTCCGAAAGGATGACTTCGTTTCTAAATCGTATGACTTCGTTTCTAAATCGTATGACTTCGTTTCTAAATCGTATGACTTCGTTCTAAATCGTATGACTTCGTTTCTAAATCGTATGACTTCGTTTCTAAATCGTATGACTTCGTTTCTAAATCGTATGACTTCGTTTCTAAATCGTATGACTTCGTTTCTAAATCGTATGACTTCGTTTCTAAATCGTATGACTTCGTTTCTAAATCGTATGACTTCGTTTCTAAATCGTATGACTTCGTTTCTAAATCGTATGACTTCGTTTCTAAATCGTATGACTTCGTTTCTAAATCGTATGACTTCGTTTCTAAATCGTATGACTTCGTTTCTAAATCGTATGACTTCGTTTCTAAATCGTATGACTTCGTTTCTAAATCGTATGACTTCGTTTCTAAATCGTATGACTTCGTTTCTAAATCGTATACTAAATTGCCCACTAAATGTTATCAAACGTTTCATAATAATCTCTTTCTTTAGATATGAAAATAAAAACCCACTCTAATAGACAGAGTTTATTTCCACAACAGTTTCGATGCCCATCGATGGGCATCGAAACTGTTGTGGAAATAAACTCTGTCTATTAGAGTGGGTTTTTATTTTCATATTTTGACCTTCACTTAGAAAAAAGTGAAGTTTTTTTTGCATCTTTCTTTAGAGTTTGATTTTGTCATTCCTTTATTGAATTACATCAGTTGTGTGAAGAACACTTTATCTTTCACAACTTGCGTTACTTTTCCGATGTATCTGATCAGTGCGAACGACTGGGCGTGAGGTTAGTGCATATGAATTTCCAAGAAATTCATATGTAATAACCTCCCCCAACAAAAAAGCAAAGTGGAAGCAAGTGTAGAAAGTTTTGCTCTGACGTCTGGATAGTGGAGTCCTTAAAGCTCTTTGGTTGGTCGTCTTGGTGGCATCGTCAGTGATAGTAGCTCAGCAGAGCCGGATTTAGACGTGTGGAGGCCCTGGGCAGCCTCCATGTGGAGGCCCCCCTACCTTAGGGGAAGACATAATTGAAGTCATCCATAAGATTCATAATATAATTAACATACATACACTTTCAAAACATCGTGCACTCTTGTGTCTGTCCATTCCACTCATTTCTGAAAAATATGAAAGCCTCGGGTTACTCGGGTATTCCATTATAGTGAGAGTAGGCCTAAAAGAGTAATAAAAACAAAATAATAATCAGTACACAACAAATAGTAATTGGTAAAAGTTTATGTACTACAGTGGTATTGGATGCGCGTGTTTTTTTGTTGATCATCTATCGGGTTTTTCTAGTTTCGGGTTTTTTCTATTTTGATAATGGCTTGTCAATATGTGGAGGCCCCCAAGATGTGGAGGCCCATGGGCAGCTGCCCACTTTGCCCACTCCTAAATCCGGCCCTGTAGCTCAGTGGTTATGAACACAAGCGCAAATTACTGTTTCCATTTTCGAAAATTATTCCATCTCCATAATGAAAAGAGTTTAGAGGGCGCTTGAATTTTTTTTTAATTTAGGAGTTAACATTAGGAAATATGTTAACAACGAACGTGTATATAGAACACCAAATCTGTTTGCTGTGGTAGGAAACGTCTTTATACTCAGAATTACTTACCAAAGTAGGAGGAATCTTCAACAGTTGATTAATTTCTTCCGTTTTTAGTCAAGAATTTGATTTATGAAGAGATTTTGGAGGGAATACTGATGTGTAAAGAATCTGGAACGTTTTTATTTTTTCAACAATACATGTAGTCCATTTTCAGGGTTAAAATAATTAAATATTATGGATTTTGTTTCGTATAAAGATAAAAATGGGTTCAATAATACTCTTAACCAGAACATTACTCTTGGCACCCGCAAATTTGGTATAGTTTGCTTGGAATCAAATACAGAAATGAAGGCAGTCGTATGAAGTATGATAAATAAATAATAAGCCTTAATAAATGCAAAAAAACTTCACTTTCTTCTACGTGAAGGTCAAAATATGATAATTAAAACCCACTCTAACAGACAGAGTTTATTTCCACAACAGTTTCGATGCCCACTGGCATCCTCTTCCGTATCCGCCCGAAGAGGATGACAGTGGGCATCGAAACTGTTGTGGAAATAAACTCTGTCTATTAGAGTGGGTTTTAATTATCATATAATAAGCCTTACAATAACCAATCAAGGATAGTAAATATTTCGAACGTATATTATATTATTTTATAATAAAAGTATGCTAATTATTTTATATATATATACACAAAAAATAGAATAAATTCGTTATGTTTATTGAGTACTGCCAATATATTAAACCTTTATCAGAGACTTTTTAACTCTACGTTTTAGTACTTAGTTGGTTCACCCTCAGCGCTGATTACCGTCTCCAGTCGACGTGGCATTGAATCGACAAGCCTCTCGCATTCTTCTGTAGCTATCCATTGCCAGGTTGTCATCAAACACCTGTGCAGTTCACTAAATGTTCCTCGTTTACGCTTTTGGACCTTCTGCTTAGCAATATTTCAACGATTTTCTGTCAGATTAAGATCGGGAGAATTAACTGGCCATGGTAGTACTTCAGTTTCATGAGCATCAAACCACGCAGGTATTGCGCAAGCTGCATGAGCTGGAGCCGGGTTATGTTGAAAAATAAATGGTTCGCCTCCATACAGTTGTTCTGCAGACTCCAGTATGAAATATTCGGAGATTTCTTGGAGTGACTATTAACGGTTCCATTTACAAATGCAAGTGACCCTACACCAGTGGTTCTTAACACCTGGGTCGCCAAACAATTTTGATTGGGTCATTAAATTGTCATTTATCATTTATTTATGTTATTCCTAATCATTTCGCCACTAATTATTTATTTTATTATGTATTACGAGTGAACTATTTGAAGGCATGGGTCGCCGAGCTAGCTCCACGACCAGAATTTGTGTCGCGGCCTAAAAAAGTTAAGAACCACTGTCCTACATCATTTGCATTCACGTTCGATTGAAAGCCGTACTTAAATGAGGCTAAGGGTGAACTTACTAAATACTAAGACGTAGAGTTAAAAAGTCTTTGATAAAGGTTTAATATATTGCCATTTTACTCAATAAACATAATACATTTATTCTAGTTTTGGAACATGTGAAAAGATTGGTATGTCGCTATGCACTGACTTTTCACTATTTAAAGTTTTTACTATTTTTTTCCCCCCATAACTGGCACACAGGTGTTTTTTTATCACAATGACATCAAAGATATCCGATATTCCTTATAAAGGTCATGAGTGCATTTGAGGCAGTATTATACTTTTTTGTGCGGAGTTATATATATTATATACTGTGTGTGTGTGTGTGTGTGTGTGTGTGTGTGTGTGTGTGTATTTATAAAATCTCAAAATTATCATTGCATAATCTCATTATGTTTATATTGTAGCCGACATCGAAATGTGTAAAGACGCAGTGCAAGCCTTGAACAATTCCCTTGAGCCTCTCGTGCAAGGTATGTTTGACTGAATATTCTTTGAAACCGTTCTCGCAGAATCTTTAATTCACTGTTAATATCACATCAGACAAGGAAAGAAGCATAATAAAAGTAATGTTTCTAATTTTGACTGTATAACAGTCCTCCTCCGATGTGCGAAGGAATTTGTTTAGGTATAATTCAATGTTTGATAGAATCTGTTTTTCCTTGACGAAAAATGGTTTTGTTCACCTTTTTAATAATTTGTTTATCCACTGAAAATGGTTAATTTCAATCTATGATTTTATTTCTTAATTGTACGACAGGTTATACACAAACCATATTACTTTCATTTAAAGTTACTGTAAGTCTTTATGCGTTTTCTGCAGCTGCTGTGTGCGAACAATCGGGCGGAAGAATATGTCATATAAACGGAATATGTTACGATGCAACATATTCAACCGCAACCACTAATGCTGATGCCGTATCGCAGTGTGAAGATAAGAATGGCGCGTTATGGACGAGAGTTGATGATGATCAAGCGACCATAAACTGTAAGTACATAGAAAATGCATTTGTAGTTTGGGTAAAGAAACATTTTATGTGTTGTTACAAAGTAATTGGTTTAAATGGGTTTAAATGCATTCGCTATTTATTATTCGTAAAGTGTTTATTGTTGGAAACGGTTTTGAGTAAAATTGTTTACCTACAAAATTTAGATCAAATAAAATTGGATGCGTGAAATAGTTTGAGAAATTGTTTATTAATAATTAATAATGATACGAAATGAATAGTTTCAAAATAATAAAATAAAAATCCAAGACACTAAACTTAAATTATTATTAAAGGTCAATCCCAATTTTGGTGGATATTTTTTTTATTTTATTTTTAATTAAACAACGAAAAAAATAAAATAATCTTTGTTTTTCAGGCTTTGAAGATCTTCCCAAAAACCTGTATTGGGTTACGAATGACGACACAACGATTCCTGCGGACGAATGCGCAGTAATAAAGATAACACCTTCTCAAGCGATCAGTCAGGGTACGTTGTCTGCCGATTGTACCACATCGCTAAGCTTTGTATGTCAATATTAATTGATGATTAGGAAATGTTGATGATGTCGATCAACATGTGACGTCAGAATCAAGAAGTGGGATTGGGACAAGAATTATTTCATAGAATTTATTGATTTTCAATTAAGTTTGTTTCAGAATTATTTCATAGAATTTATTGATTTTCAATTAAGTTTGTTTCAGCACAAATTATTATAATGAATATGGTTATGGGAAGACTAATTTATATATATTATATATATTTAAATGTGAACTTAATTATTTTAATTAATAATAATTCATTTTGTAATTGGATTTGAATTTGCCAAATGTAAACACTTCAAATAAAGGCTTTTATTATCCTTACATTTATTATAATCTGATGCGGAGTCCTCGAATGTGCACGTACCCAACCCCATTGAAAGGTACCGACGCTCAATCGCTTACGAGGATGACAAAAAAGAAAATTGTTGGTACTTTGATTCATTTATGAGGGCCCATAAAGCCCCTCTTTCTGAGAACGCACGAGCGAGGATCGAGTAAATGATCCTATATGAGGTTTTAAACGGGTGGAACGTCCAACCTTTCGCTTATTAATTTACGAAAGAAAAACCATCTAACAGTCAAGATATTAAATCTGCAAAGATGAATTAGTATTGCAAAGGATGAGAACGGGGAAATGTCCCAGTTACTCCTTGTCTCGGGAAGGCTACCTTTAAATTTCTTGAAACACGAAAGAAGCCTTTACGGAATCCTCGGATCATATCGTTCTTAGGGAAGATAGATTTTAAGGGGTATTTATCTCCATACATTAGAACAATAGAGGGGGAATTAGTGACATTTATAATTCTTAATACATGCATTCAGTATGTTTTACCACTTCAGAATGAAGTGTTTCTTACTTTAAAGAACAGTAATTATAGAGTGTGTGTGAAGTAGAAAGCGGAGAACGGTAAGAACAGAAAGATCCCAAATTCAGAATTGGACAAATTCAAACTACCACGAAACACTTTAAAAATAAGAAGGAGAAAAAAAAAAAGATTTTCATCCGACATAGTCTTCGTTCTTGATGGATTTGTTTCTGTAAAATATTCATTTGCTTACAATAACGAATGCATTTATAATTAATCATTTGGTACAAAGTTCAAATAAATAGTTACAAATAATTGTCATGGTTGTATGATTAAAAAACCCAGCATAATTTAACATAATACAACTAGCATAGGTTGCCTCGTAAAAATTATAAACCTGTAATACTATACAACCAGTGATTGGGCAGTATCTAGATACATGTATCGCCGATACATATCGATCGATACTTTTGTATCGGTATCGGTATCGCTTTAGCTACTTGACAAAAGTATCGATTTATCGGTATCGCTAAGGTCAATTTTCTTAAATGTATCGAAAAAAATCGATACTTCGATACATCGATACATTAATAAGAAGTTTTAAATATTTAAATAGATGTTATAATATGACACTACTGAGTTATATTTATGAATATACATAAATAATAATAATAATCAATATTTATTTAATGACAGTACTACTCTACTGGTCACGTCACACAGTACGGCGCAACGTTTAAACACGTTTGTACTTGTGTTAATGAGATTAATTAACCATAATATAGAAACGCTCATAATATAGAAACGCTCATATAATATAGAAACGCTCATTGGTGTTGGAACACTATTGGCCACGCCCACTCGGTGTTGAGTTTAAACAGGTTCATACTTGCTGCATCTGACGGAAGTGCAGATGATTTCTTCTGTTATGAGTCTGCTTCCACTAATGTCTCTGCAACCCAAGATTCCACTGAGATGGAAGTTTTACAGTATCTGGGTGACGGAAGTCATTCTCTCCAATCTCTGAGGCAGTACCCAGGAATTCTACGGGTCTTCCTGAAGTATAACACACCACTACCATCCTCTGCTCCTGTAGAACGGTTGTTTAGTTTGGCTGGTCACATTCACGCTCCAAAAAGGAATAGACTGTCTGACCAGATGTTTAGCCAGCTGGTATTTTTGAAGGGTAATAGTAATTACTTTTAATTGTTAGTGTAATATTTTCAGTCATTCATGTATCCTACAAAATTAAAACATACTTTCATTAAATAAAGCAATTGTTTTTAGTTACATCTATAAAACCCATTAAAATGTCGTTGATTTTACTTACAGTGCGTACAAATTACTAGTATAAACAATAATATCTAATCCCTACATATTAAATGAATAATTATAAAAATGTACCGGCGATGCATGTATCGGTATCGGTATCGCTTAAGACATTTAGAAAGTATCGGCGTATCGGTATCGTCTAAGACGTTCTTCATGTATCGACGTATCGGTATCGCTTTAGCGATTTTCATGTATCGATGCCCATCACTGTATACACCGAATATCATAGAAAGCCTAAATGTGCACTGACCCAACAATTACAATTGATAAAAAATTACAATCTGAATTACATAAGAAATTACAAAATGGTTTCTCAGTTTTGAAAAATTATGATATACATTAAAAAAAACTATGATAGATATACGAAAAGTTAAAAACAATATTCGAGGTTTAGCATTTTAGGAGTTTATAATTTTAAGAAGCATAAAAGCGTTAAATAAATTACTTCTCCTTTTAAGGAAAATATAAACGGTTTAATATGATTTCTGTTTCATTTAGTTTATCCTTAAAGAATTGTGGTTTTGTTGGCCCGGTGAAAAAGGTGGCTACTTTTTTGGGGAAAAAAAAAAAATTATATATATATATATATATATATATATAATTCCCCCCCCAAAAAAGTAGCCATATATATATATATATATATATATATATATATATATATATATATATATACTTTCGTGGATGAATTGCTATAAATGCTAACTATTAATGGGACCTAATAAAACGTTATATGTCGTATTATATGCATATGCAAATGTAATAGCAATATTATACTATATTATTGTCATGAACAATATGTTAAATAAACGGTTTTGTTACGTATCATTTTCAATATCAAAGTGTGATCAAAGTGCAGTTTATTTGTTTTATATTTTACGAACATACTGTATTTTGTTATCAGTTTATGTATACATTGATCTCTGTTGTCTACAGGTAATAAAAGATTTATTTCAGTTAAACATATGTGTGATATTATGTTACATGAAAGGTTAAATATTATAAATATTTTGTAATGCGTTTCTTATTTCTTCAAAAAAAAAAATGTTTAAATAAAGAAAGACATAAAATGATTAAATACAATTGAGCTTTTTTTTTCAACATGCTGAGAAAAATACAAAAAACGGGTGAATGCTAAATTACGACATTGATATACGTATTACACGTAACAGCTACTCAGAGTATTGTTTGATTCGCTGTTTGAAGGCGAAGTGTCTCATCGACGGCCCTGTCAGGAGCAATGGATATTTTCATCAAAAAGTCAGGACAGAACATCACAGTTAGTATTTGAGGCCATTCAAAAATTACATAACCGGTAACTCTATTTTTGTTAAAACTTGACACTTCCACCCCCATTGTAACATTCCGTAACGCTAGACCAGACACATCCTTAGATGCAGTGGTAGGAAAAGTATAGAAAAATATTACTTAAATAAACGTAACTCAAGTAAAAGTAACCTTATTTAAAACTACTGAAGTAAAAGTAAAAAGTATCGAACTTTAAAAGTACTCAAGTACTAATAAAAAATAAAAAGTAGCTCTTCAAAAATAATATTATGCTTAGTGATTAAAAAGCAATCCTAAAGTAACGCGTTCTTACTAGGTAATAAAAAAACAAAACTTGACAGGTACGTCTCGTTTATTTTAAGTTGTGTAATAATAAAATACTAAAACATTATTTCAGAATTCATCAACCTACAGTTTTTCCTGAACCATTCTTACCATTGCCTCATTATTTGTGGGGCTGCTGAAGCTGATGGAGCAAACAAAGAAACTGTCTAAATAAAAATTGAACCGAGCACATTTGGTGTTTTCCTTGTCTATACATATTAGGAGAACTGATCTAATTGCTGGATCTCGCTATAATAAATGAAAAACACTGTAATTATGTTATAGTTATTCTGTACAAACTTCCTTTTCCAGCGGTGCCAAATTATCAACTCTGTTAAATTGAGTTTATGAAGGAGAAAAACTTGGCAAGTAGCCACTATCTGCAAAGCCATACAATGGCGGATCCAGGGGGCGGAGCACTGGGGCTATGGTCCCCCTAATGTAGCTATTTGTTTAATTAAATTTAAAATTAATAATTTAATGTATGCTGATGACCTTGTTCTTGTGTCACCCTCTCCCCATGGGCTGAGAGTACTATTAGAGATATGTGAACAATATGGTATAGAAAATGACATCACCTATAATGGGGCAAAGAGTTGTATTTTGATTTTTAGGTGTAATCTACTGAAACATGTATCAGGTGGGTCTTTTGAAATGAATGGTCAGACTATACCTGTCAAAGACACGTGGCCATACAACTAGGCCATGTAATTACTCACAAGCTGCGAAATGAACGCGATATTGAGGAGCAACGTAAAAAGGTGTATGTACAGGGTAACATGTTAGTAAGGAAATTTGGTATATGTTCAGAACCAGTTAAAACTTATCTTTTTAGAACTTACTGTACTGCATTGTATACATCCCATCTGTGGTGGAATTATACAAAAACTGCTATGAATAAACTCTGTTGCTTATAATAATAATATTTTTCGTATGGTATGTAGGGAACTAAAATGGTGCAGTGCCAGTTTTATGTTTACTACGCGTAACCTACCTACCAGCCAAATGTTAATCCGGAAGAATATATATAATTTCATTACTAGAGTCCAAAACAGCTCTAATATGTTATTGTGCAATGTCCTGTCTTCAGATACTGTGTACCTCTCACCTATATGGCAATCTTGGTTCAGACAACTGCTGGTTTATAATACCTTATTTTTGTAATGTTGCAAAGATTATACAGTATATGCATATTAAGTTGTGTTATAATAAGATTGTATTTGTATGTTGGGTTAAATGGCTATGCTGGCCTTATTTTTGTACTTGTATGTTAGGCTAAGTGGCTATGTTGGCCATATTTTTGTATTACGTTCAGTGTTTAATACGTAAGGTTGTACTTGTATGTTAGGTTAAGTGGCTATGGATTGTGAATGATCCGCAACAAAGATGTTTTGTTCGTTGTATAATTAATAATTTAAAATATAGTTTCCACAAAATCATATCCGAACTCAGCTTCCCATAATTCATGAGCATTTTTATTAAACTCTTTTTATTTTCATAATTTCTCTGATTTTTTCATTAAGCTACAATTATTTTCTCGCACGTATACAAATGATCTTTTTCAGTTACTGATGTCTCGTGTAATAACAATATACAGAAAATTGCCAGATAACACAGGCCTGCAATGGTTTCGTTGTCCGAAATATTTTATCACTTATATGGTAATTTTGGCACGCTGATTCCAAAAATAATATTAATTTTTCGCCATCACGTACAGATTTTCCACAAAATGTCATATTTCATATTACATATGCGAGTAATTTTCATTAAATTTTTATTAAAAAATACTACCTATAAATACTTATAAATGCTTGGTTTCACCAAGACATCAAAGAAATGGAGAAGAGATATCAGGGAAGGTGGGACATCAGCATGATGGCTGATTACTGCTAGATGTTGAAACGGGATACTCCAGACGTTAATAGTCTTCTTTCTTTTTAAAGTTGTTTGCATTTGTAATTAGTATAACAAAGCGAAATAGGTACCTAATGTAAAGTGAAATAAATAATATTACTTATGAGAATAAAAACCCACTCTAATAGACAGAGTTTATTTCCACGACAGGAGGAGGATGCCAGTGGGCGTCGAAACTGTCGTGGAAATAAACTCTGTCTATTAGAGTGGGTTTTTATTCTCATATTTTGACCTTCACGTAAAAAAGTGAAGTTTTTTGCATTTAATATTACTTATGTTGTTGTTTTTTTCCTTTCCAGTTTGCAGAAAATCCTTACGTGATAGAAAAAAATGGACACCTTATTCGAAATGAGCGTAGTTGAATTATATAAAATAAGTTATTAGTAAGAAAACAACTCTTACAAAGTTCTCATTCGCAGGCCTGTGCTATTAATCAAACAGTATGCCAGTATGTTAGGTTAAGTGGCTATGTTGGTTCTTATTTTTGTATTAAGTTCAGTGTATAATATGTAAGATTGTACTTGTAGGTTAGGTTAAGTGGCTATGGCTTGTGAATGATCCCCACTAAAGATGTTTTTTGTTTTGTATTCTTTTTAAGTTATGTTCTAATGCATACAGAGGCGTACCTAAAGTATTTGGCAACCGGGGCGGATCCTTCCTTTGGCACTCCCCATAAATAATTTTAAAATTTAAACACACAGAAAAATATATTATGTTTGTAAGTAGATTTTAAACAGTACAGTACTGTCATAAGCAAATTGGAAATAAGAAAAATGCAGGACATTAAAAATTCAGTGAACAGGTAATACTGCATTTTATTTTATACAAAAAACACAGGAAATCCAGCCTCAACGCTCAGCTTATTCTTCAAAGGTAAATAGAGAGGATTCACAGTCTCTGCTTTCGAGCCTTAATTTCTGCAAATTGATCAATGACCTCATCAAAATTCACCTTCTTTGTATATTCATGGTCAATTGAAAGTAAAGCCAGATTTGTCAATCTTGTCTGACTCATGGTCGAGCGAAAGAAATTTTTTATCAATTTCATTTTGGAAAAACTTCTTTCACATGAAGCAATAGACACACAGATAGTCAAAAAGAATATCAAATACAGTGACAAGCTTGGCAAAGATTCACAAAAATCCCATTTCACAATAAACTCCAGAAACTGCAATGCTGTCCATTTCTTTGCCTCTTCAAAGCTGATTTTGGCAGCTTCCAAATGCCTCCGAAGTCGTCCAATTTCCACACTGATATCTTCATCAGAGAATTCATCGAAAATCTGAGTCAAATTTGGAATATACTTCCGAAGTTCTTCTTCTGTTGCAACACCCAAAGTGTTTGGCTGAATAACAGCGACGATTGACAGAATTTGATCCACTGCCTTAGAACGAATCTCCAATTCTTGATGAAAATTAACAGTATATCCAGTAAATAAAGAAGTAAAAAAAATTTATTACGACAGAAAAGCTTCAAACAAGTGGTTCTCAAACTTTTTCCAACCAGATACCCATTGAGTTATCAGATTATCAACCCAGACAAGCAGAGACAATTAATTATCATTATTATTATTATCATTATTAATTATCATTAATTATCATTTATAAACACTTAAACATCACTATGATACCACATTGTCAAAAATTACTGGACACTGGTATAAGTACCATGATATTGTTATAAACACCAGCACTTTATGCTTTATCATAATTATTTAATGAAACATACCTTATGTTGAATACATTATGGTGAATATTATTTCAAGTTTCATACGAGGATTTCAAAATATTTAAGAAAAATAAATTTATAAGCCCACCTTGGAGGTTTGTCATGCAGAAATAGCAATCTGTCACGTGATCCTTTCCTTCTCTCCAAATCATGGGAATTCCAAAAGGCAAAGATTTCGCTCTGCCTTTGCTCCATCTTCTCAAATTTTCAATGCACGTCTTGCAGCACATATGAGGGGCGAAATTTTTGTCCTGGTCCCCTAGCTTAATTCCAAAGTATGCTCTATACATTGTCTTCACAAATTTAGTGATTTGGGACTGGTTATTTGGCATGGTAACCGTCCCACATATGTAGCAGAATCTATTGGGATCATTTTTACACGCTCTATTCATTATGAAATATTTTATCTATATGCCTGAAAAGTAAAAAGAGATATTATACAAGTGAAACAAGTGATGATAGATGTTTACTGTTCCAATTCCGCTTTGACAAAATCACGAAAAATTCTATTTTACTTATGAGGCCATAGCCGGATAACCTGAGCTGATTGAGAAAAACGGATTGCAGATTCGAAATCAGCAGGAAAAACTCTATAAGAATCACTTACAAAACCCTTGACAGCAAAATTGATGCATGCCAGTGTAATTAATCGGTGATTTATTTCGAGCATTCCCATTTTTTTCCGGCTGGTGGCGTTATGGTTTGTCTCGCTGCTTATTTTATTTTCAACTACTGAAATCATATTAGGAAACTAAATAAAGAATTTAAATATAAAATAAATAAAATATTAAACGGTTACTGAATCTCCAGTATAAAGAAGACTGTTTTTTTTTATTCTTTTCAAGAAAATATTTCCATCGAGATGGTAAGAACTGGCCAAGTTGGATGAATAACTTCGTCAAACTTGCGTTAAATCAGAGTTAGTCTAAATTGAATTATCTTCGAGAATATTGCACAAATAATAGATTTTCTGTAAATTTAATTCACGAATAGTAATTTGCCATTTTATGTATAAATATTATATAATGAGAGAAGAGAAATTAGGAGCGAGTGCTGTGGAAATGTCTTATAATAATTGGAGTTATTTAACAGTTTTAAAATTAGCGGCGTTAACGCTAACGCTAATTTTGGCGCTAATTTTTGAAATGTATAGCTAAGTACTAATTTTTAACAATAATAATAATAATAATAATGCATTTGTATATATTTATATGTGTTCGCTACTTGTTATTATCTTTTATAGTGTCAAATGGGAACAAAATTATA
The DNA here is from genome assembly GCA_023014485.1 of Bathynomus jamesi. Taxonomy (NCBI): domain Eukaryota; kingdom Metazoa; phylum Arthropoda; class Malacostraca; order Isopoda; family Cirolanidae; genus Bathynomus; species Bathynomus jamesi. The sequence goes on from JAJOZX010002784.1 coordinate 584,492, forward strand.
TCTTTAAAATGATTATTGGGTATTCAAGAAAATTGCGTAATTTGATATTTATAATTAAACTTATTTATTGGAAAGACAGTGTGAAAAAACTATATAGGGCTATGGGTTGATTGCCTGTGCCCTCATCCGTTGGAAATTTCCAACAGACTTCAGTGGAGGGTTACCGACAAAAGCCCTATGCTTTTTCGTTAGAGAGTTATAAATATGTAGGTTTTAAAGGACCTTTTATATTTAAGTGATTACGGTAATTTTAGCGCCGGGATTTGGGAAGCCTTATGTTAATGAAAACTGAAATTGCCTCACCTTATTTTTGCTGGGTCTTGTTTGCTTCGATGTAGGGCGTTACGATCATTTTCGGTGTAGGGCCGCCACGATGGAGTTACGCGGCGAATTTACTTAAGGTAATTAATATAGGCAGTCACTATATAAACCCCTGAAGGAATAGGCCTATCCTTTTATAGTCACTAGGTTTTATATTATAAGGAATTCACTCAGAACTTGAGGGGGACAAACATCTCTCCCTGTTTAAAGCTTCGCTGTAACATAAACAGCCCTGAGAGCCGTTCCTTGGTTCTGGTGTATTATTTGCCGAACTAGCAAAATTTTGTTTGGTCTACTTTTCTGTGGTAGACTAAACAATAAATTGGGTTTTCTTGTTGCTATGTGAGGCTGATTCATACATACAGGTTCTTTGTACGTATGGCAATTCAATTATTTCATTCCCAATAGGCTATGTCGCCAATCCCGAGGCAATTTTGTATAGATATTTAATTCAATTAATTAATAATTTATATTTAATTATGAAATAAATGTACCACATATGATACCATGTTGTGAGTGCGTATAGTTTTTCCATATACTGGGGGGGGCCGGAGAAAAATTTGTATGTTATAGATCAAATTTTTTGATAAACTGTGTTTTAAAACCATGTGAAATGGATTGAAAAGAATGAAGTAGAAATTTAGGAGAGAGAGGTTACTCAAGACCTATTCAAATATAAAGTTCAAGAGGCCAACTTCTCAAGTTTAGTTAAAGTTATGTCAATCAGTTTGACTCCCTTTAGGTATAGGAAATTTATGGGATTAAAGTAAAGTTATTAAGCATTTTAACTTTGCTCAGTTTGTGTAAGGTTTATAAGTCACCAGTCTTAATTTTTTCTTGTAAAAGTTTTCTGGCTTTCAAAGCAGTCTTTCTTTGAGGCCTGTCTGGTTTAGTCTGAGTTACATCAGGCACATTGAGAGATTCCTCCCCAATAGTATCCTGATCCATCCTTTGGGGTAATGGTTCTAATTTAGCCCCACACTCCAAAGGATATAGTAATGTGATATCTCTGGTGGTTCACCAGTTGCTGTTTTCAGTTTTACAACCCTGGTAACTTCGTCTTCACCAGTTTTGAGTTCCAAGACTTTTCCCATTGACCAATGTTGTCTTGGTGTCTTGTCATGTATCAACACAATGTCCCCAATTTTGACTGAATCATTCCAACTTTGTTTTGTTAATTGTTTATGTCTTTCTCTAAGACTTGTTAAGTATTCTTCTCTCCATTTTGTTATAAATTGAGTCTTGATTTGTGTCAAATGTTGGTATTTTGTGTTGAGTTCTTTGTGTCCTATTTCCCAATCTGGATCCTCTGTACTGTTATGTTCAGATTCTGGTAACATGTTTACTGTTTCTCCCTTAATTAGGTGGTTTGGTGTGAGAGGTTCTGGCTCATTAATACCATCTCCCACATAAGTTAATGGTCTGTTGTTGACAACATTTTCAATTTCTGACAGAATAGTCATGAGTTCAAAAAGTTGTAGATGTTTTGTCCCAATAGTCTTTTTAAGGCAGTTCTTTACAGTTTGTATGTTTCTTTCCCAAATTGAACCATACCATGGTGTATTAACAGGAATGTACTTCCAGGTTATGTTGTGTTTGGTTAAATGAGTTTGTACTGTTTCACTGTCACAAATCTGATGAATAATTCTTTCACCAGATTTGAAGTATGTGGCATTGTCTGACCATATAGTTTTGGGTACAGAATTGTGTGCACAAAATCGTCTGAAAGCAGCAATAAAAGCTTCTGCTGTCAGATCTTCTACTATGTCTAGACATATGGCACGTGTGGCAGCACAGGTGAAGAGTACAATGTACACTTTGTATTCCTTTGAATCCATTTTGTCTCCAAAACTCACATTTACCGCTCCAGTGTAGTCAATACCCGTGGTTTCAAATGGCCGAGTAAATGTTACTCGTTCCACAGGTAGGTCTGGAGGGCTTGGGGTCTTAAAGGGTCGTGAATGGATACGTTTACAAGGAATGCATGTGTTTAAAATTTTCTTTGTTTCAGTTCTACCCTTTGGTAGCCAGTAAGTTTTTCTCAGCTCTGTCAGGGTTTGTGGGACTCCCATGTGGTGTATTTTGTTGTGGGTATCCCTGATGATGAGTTTTGTGAAGTGATTTCTCCTTGGAAGAAGAATTGGGTGCTTAGAGTTGTAAGTCAAAGTTGACTTGTTAAGCCTTCCTTTACACCTTATCAGACCCTCTGTATCCAGGTACAGATTTAGATCCATGACAAGTGAAGGAATACCTTTGTTTAATGTGTACTGGACCTAAGATACTTCAACTCCTTGTCAAATTCTGAAGCTTGTATCTGTTTGAGCCAGTATTTTGTTGCAGTTTCTGTTAAGTTAGAAAAGGCTTTCTGAGGACAGTGTTTGAGAAGGTAGCTATTGACAAACTTGCAGCAATAGACTGTAATTCTCAAGAGTTTGTTGAGGTCTGAATAAAGGTGATAGTCAAATATAGGTTTGTCCTCAGTGATCTTTTCAGTTGTTGTAGAGTTGAGTGTGAGGTTAACTACTTTGGCTGGCCAAAGATCCTCACATGTTAGCCATTCGGGCCCTTCATACCAGATTTTATTTGTTTTCAACAGCTTGTAAGAGAGCCCTCTTGTCAAAAAGTCTGCAGGATTCTCTTTTGTTTTTATGTACCTAAATTTGATACCAAGGTTTGTGTTTGCAGTTTTGATTTCTGTTAGTCTGTTTTTCACAAATATATTTTTGCAAGAAGTTGTATCTGTGTTGGTCACCCATGTTAGACAAATTTGACTGTCTGTCCTTAAGTAAATGTTTGTTATGTCAACTTCTTTATACACTTGTGAAAGAAAGTTTGCTGTTTTAACTCCCAATGAGACAGCTAATAATTCAAGTTGTGGTACAGTTTTCTTTTGGTTTAAGGGTGCCACTTTTGCCTTTGAATAAACCAAGTTACTTTCATTTTCACTTGTTAAATAGGCACAACACCCTAGCTTGTGTGCTGGCATCTGTAAAAATGTGTAGTGTTTGATTTCAATCTGTAGCCAGCACATCTTGGTACGTAGATGTCTTGAACTTTGTTCAAGTCTGTGGCTAATTTTTTCCAATGAAGTTGGTCTTCCACTGAAAGTGGTTCATCCCAATCAATTTTCTTTTTCCATAAGTCTTGCAAAAGGATTTTGGATCTTATGGTTGCTGGTAAATATAATCCAATGGGGTCGAAAATTTTGGATGATTCTGAAAGCACTTGTCTTTTTGTATCGGCATTTGGATTTAAGTTATAACTCTTTGTGCAAAGAGTGTCATCGTGTTCGGAATTCTGTTTTAAAAACCAAAGCATTCCAAGTGTTTTCGTGTAATTGTTTGGTTCAATGTTCCCATTGTTGTCTTTTGTTATTTGTTCATTTAATTTAGGAGAATTAGAAAGAGTTTGTACTGTATTCAAACCTCCTACCACTTCAGACTAGTCAATACCCGTAGTTTTAGTGGAGTAAATTTACTCCTCCACAGGTAGATCTGGAGGGCTTGGGGCTTTGAATCCTGTACTGTTTTTGTGTTGTTTGGCCTATGGCCAAGGGAGGCCACAAGACCCTTTTTGTTTGGTCTCTGGCCAAAGGAGGCCACAAGACCCTTGTTGTTTGGTCTCTGGCCAAGGGAGGCCACAAGACCAATGTTGTTTGGTCTCTGGCCAAGGGAGGCCACAAGACCAATGTTGTTTGGTCTCTGGCCAAGGGAGGCCACAAGACCCTTGTTGTTTGGTCTCTGGCCAAGGGAGGCCACAAGACCCTTGTTGTTTGGTCTCTGGCCAAAGGCCACAAGACCCTTGATGAATATGTTGGGCTATGGCCAAGTGAGACCATCAGCCCTTGATGAATTTTGGGCTATGGCCAAGGTAGGCCATCAGCCCTTGATGAATTTGTTGGGCTATGGCCAAGGTAGGCCATCATCCCTTTGATGAATTTGTTGGGCTATGGCCAAGGTAGGCCAAGCCCTTTGATGATTTGTTGGGCTATGGCCAAGGTAGGCCATCAGCCCTTTGATGATTTGTTGGGCTATGGCCAAGGTAGGCCATCAGCCCTTTGATGAATTTGTTGGGCTATGGCCAAGGGTAGGCCATCAGCCCTTTGATGAATTTGTTGGGCTATGGCCAAGGTAGGCCATCAGCCCTTTGATGAATTTGTTGGGCTATGGCCAAGGTAGGCCATCAGCCCTTTGATGAATTTGTTGGGCTATGGCCAAGGGTAGGCCATCAGCCCTTTGATGAATTTGTTGGGCTATGGCCAAGGGTAGGCCATCAGCCCTTTGATGAATTTGTTGGGCTATGGCCAAGGGTAGGCCATCAGCCGTTTGATGAATTTGTTGGGCTATGGCCAAGGGTAGGCCATCAGCCGTTTGGAGTAGAGTAGTTTGTTTGTACGTGTTACTGTCTAACCATATAATTTTTGGCACAAAATTATGTGCACAGAATCAGAGCGCAGCAATAAAAGCTTTTACTCTCCGATCCTTGGTTATGTTTAGACAGGTTGTTGTGTTTGAGACACATGAAAGAGTAGTGTGTGTGTGTGTGTGTGTGTGTATCATTCCTCCGAATCCAGTTGGTCTTCAAAACTTGGATTCACCACTCCAATGAAGTTAATACCCGTAGTTATGAATGAGTAAATGTTGTGTATCCTACAGGTAGGTCTGGAAGGTTTGGGGTTTTGAAGGAATCCAATCTGTTTGCAAGGAATGTTTGTGTCTGTTGATGAAATCTGTTGTGATTCTTCCTTTAAAAGAAGAATTGGATGTTTGGAGTCGTATGTATATATTTATATACTGTACCGTACGTATGTGTGTAAATGTGTATTTTGTTATAGGGTTTTATTTTTGGGTTTTGGGTTAGGTTAATCAATTTGGCTGAGTAAAGATCCTCAAACGTTGCATTTGAGACCCTTATATCAAGCCTTGTCTGTTTTATGCCTATATGTCAAATAGGACTTAGAATAGGTTGTGCCTATATGTCAAATAGGATTTGGAATGTGTTGCGCCTATATGTCAAATAGGACTTGGAATAGGTTGGGCCTATATGTCAAATAGGACTTGGAATAGGTTGGGCCTATATGTCAAATAGGACTTGGAATAGGTTGGGCCTATGTCAAATAGGACTTGGAATAGGTTGGGCCTATGTCAAATAGGACTTGGAATAGGTTGGGCCTATATGTCAAATAGGACTTGGAATAGGTTGGGCCTATATGTCAAATAGGACTTGGAATAGGTTGGGCCTATATGTCAAATAGGACTTGGAATAGGTTGGGCCTATATTGGTCAAATAGGACTTGGAATAGGTTGGGCCTATATGTCAAATAGGACTTGAAATAGGTTGGGCCTATATGTCAAATAGGACTTGGAATAGGTTGGGCCTATATGTCAAATAGGACTTGGAATAGGTTGGGCCTATATGTCAAATAGGACTTGGAATAGGTTGGGCCTATATGTCAAATAGGACTTGGAATAGGTTGGGCCTATATGTCAAATAGGACTTGGAATAGGTTGGGCCTATATTGGTCAAATAGGACTTAGAATAGGTTGGGCCTATATGTCAAATAGGACTTGGAATAGGTTGGGCCTATGTCAAATAGGACTTCGAATAGGTTGGGCCTATATGTCAAATAGGACTTCGAATAGGTAATAGGTTGGGCCTATATGTCAAATAGGACTTGGTGTGCCTATATGTCAAATAGGACTTCGAATAGGTAATAGGTTGGGCCTATATGTCAAATGGGACTTCGAATAGGTAATAGGTTGGGCCTATATGTCAAATAGGACTTCGAATAGGTAATAGGTTGGGCCTATATGTCAAATAGGACTTGGTGTGCCTATATGTCAAATAAGACTTCGAATAGGTAATAGGTTGGGCCTGTATGTCAAATAGGACTTGGTGTGCCTATATGTCAAATAGGATTTGGAATAGGTTGGGCCTATATGTCAAATAGGACTTAGAATAGGTTGGGCCTATATGTCAAATAGGACTTGGAATAGGTTGGGCCTATATGTCAAATAGGACTTGGAATAGGGTCACTAATAGGTGTTAGGTGGGTGTAGGTTTGAATTCGTGCAATTGCTTTAGGTCTTTGTGATGTTACAGTTCGAGTCGAATTTTGTGATGTTACAGGTCTGAGTCGAATTTTGTGATGTTACAGGTCTGAGTCGAATTTTGTGATGTTACAGGTCTGAGTCGAATTTTGTGATGTTAATGAGTCTTATGAGTAAGTTAAATTGCTGAAATAAATTTTATAACCTACACCACAGGTTCAATTATAAATTTAGTGTTTTTAGTTAGGATAGGCCTTGAGTGTAAAGAGTAAGGCCTACTTTAAGAGGTAGGCCCATTATGTAAGGTAAAGTTAGGTGGGCCTACTAAATAGGCCTATTTGTTGGGCCTACCAAGTAGGCTTATGTTTGGGCCTATTATTTTATAGGACCTCAAATGAGTTAAGCCTGTTAAATTAACAAGGCTTTGTTTTTAGTTTGAAGAGTAGGACCTATTAAATAGGCTTAATGTTGTGGGCCTATTTTTTTATAGGACCTAAATTGAGTTATGCTTGTTAAATGAACAAGCCTTTGTTTTCGGTTAGTGTAAAGGTAAAGGGATCGGTTCCCAGTTTTAGGCCACCATATGAAAAAACTATAGTGGGGTTACGGTTGAAATTGGGATTAGGCCAATGTGGTAAGCCTAGCCACTGCGTGTCAGTGTAAATTGTAGAGGGGTTAGTTCCCCATACACAGGGCCACCATGTGAAAAAACTATATAGGGCTATGGGTTGATTGCCTGTGCCCTCATCCGTTGGAAATTGCCAACAGACTTCAGTGGAGGGTTACCGACAAAAGCCCTATGCTTTTTCGTTTGAGAGTTATAAATATGTAGGTTGTTAAAGGACCTTTTTATATTTAAGTGATTACGGTAATTTTAGCGCCGGGATTTGGGAAGCCTTATGTTAATGAAAACTGAAATTGCCTCACCTTAATTTTGCTGGGTCCTTGGTTTGCTTCGATGTAGGGCGTTACGATCATTTTCGGTGTAGGGCCGCCACGATGGAGTTACGCGGCGAATTTACTTAAGGTAATTAATATAGGCAGTCACTATATAAACCCCTGAAGGAATAGGCCTATCCTTTTATAGTCACTAGGTTTTATATTATAAGGAATTCACTCAGAACTTGAGGGAAAACTTTATACGTGTTCCCTGTTTAAAGCGTTCGCTGTAACATAAACAGCCCTGAGAGCCGTTCCTTGGTTCTGGTGTATTATTTGCCGTTCTAGCAAAATTTTGTTTGGTCTACTTTTCTGTGGTAGACTAAACAATAAATTGGGTTTTCTTGTTGCTATGTGAGGCTGATTCATACATACAGGTTCTTTGTACGTATGACAATTCAGTTATTTCATTCCCAATAGGCTATGTCGCCAATCCCGAGGCAACTTTGTATAGATATTTAATTCAATTAATTAATAATTTATATTTAATTATGAAATAAATGTACCACATATGATACCATGTTGTGAGTGCGTATAGTTTTTCCATAGAGAGTGTCCTCCTTTACATACTCAGTTCAGGAAACTGTTTATTAATTATTATACATGCGTTCAGCATTATGCACAAGAAGCTATCTGTTCCGTTAACTATTTTGAAAAATAGCACTACTAATGGATGCGCTAATAATTAACTAGCGTCGCTAATTAGTGCCGCTAGGCACAACTCTGAACTCTGTTAATCTGTAATTATTTTATGAACCTTCTGTGCCTGTGGTCAATAGATAAACTTTTTTTTTAATTCTGTTTAAAGTGCTGACAACCAAGAGATTCATAACAGCACTAATAATAAATTTATTTTAGCAAATTTATTAACAGTACAAGTTGTTACAACAGCATCATCAATTTATAAAATGTGTTCCAAATATCGAGTAAGTGTAAATTTTTACCAGAAAATGAGTTAAAAAAATAGGAAGGGTAAAGCTTCAAACCACTATCACAATGATGATGTCGTTGAGATTCAGGAGAAAGTAGTTGTGTACCCATGACGACAGATAAATTAGGCGGAATTTCTAAATCGTCGGTGTCGACGTCGTCCTCGTCAAACTATTCAAATTCTTCATTTTCCATGTACCTGATGACACACAAGCGTGTGTTAACATTTGATCGCCATATACTGAGGGCGGACACACTGCACTGCTGTTTGGAGTGCAGTTGGCATCGTTGGAATGTCCTTTTTCTGGCAGATTTGTGAATAAGCCGTCACCAACTTGATGTACGCGTGATACAGTCCGTAATTTCCGCACATACTGTACGTTTTTGCAGTTCGCCTTGTAGACTAGGACACGCGAAATCGTACGGGAGTATCTTCGCGTGGTGGGAAAAGTGTCGCATAAAATCTTAAGGGTCGAGCGTTCCGGAACGTTATAAGTGGGTAGGGATGTCAGTTCCCTATAGGGGAAAAATTGTTTTATTTTAAAAAAATAAGTTACTTAGACTTTTAATAGAGCATAAAACCACATGCGGTTTGTTGTTCTTTATGGGTTATTTTAGAGTAATTGCCTTAGAATTTTTGCTTTTCCGTGATAAATATAGGACTGTTCATGCAGCCGTAGCATTTAGTTATTAGATATTTGAGCGATTAATTATAGTAGCCGACATAAACTGCCCAACAGAGCATCCAACCGCATAATGTTATAATGTTTCAGACCAACAAAGACCCAAGGATCCACTCATGGTTGGTCTACCTAACTGTGTTCATAATTGTGTATTGTACATGTCCTCCGTGTTGGCGGAGGGAACCTACAATTTTACGTGGGTTCCGAACCACAAAGCCTTAATTTTACTACCTTAAACTATACCCAATCTATCAACATATGCGTCTAATCGATTTTTAAACATGTTTATAGACGTGCTACTAATTACTTCTACGGCAAACTATTCCACCTATTTACTATTCTATGCGTAAAAAAGTTTTTGGGAACTGCTATCTCGAACCTTCTACTTGTCAACTTACACCTGTTATTTCTAGTCCCATTATATTGAGATATTTCGAAAAAGCTCTCTCTATCTACGTTATCGAACCCATTCATAATTTTGAAAACGTGGATTAGATCACCCCTTAGCCTCCTAGTCTCGAGTGTAGTCAATTTTAACTCCTTAAGCCTATCCTCGTACGACTTCGACCTAAGCGACGGAATCATCTTAGTTGCTCGTCTTTGAACTCTTTCGATTTTGTCTATATCTTTGCGCATATGCGGATTCCAAAATTGGATCGCGTACTCCAAATGGGGTCTAACTATTGATTTATAAAGAGGAACAATAATATCGCGCGATTTGTACTCAAAATTCCGAGCTATAAAACCTAACACTTTATTAGCTTTATTGACCGCTGCTGTACTTTGTTTCGCTACTTTTAAATCACCAGTGACTATAACTCCTAAATCTTTTTCCTGCTCTATGCTTGCTAACTCCTTCCCTGACATACTATACGCAAAATTACCGTTACGCGAACCTATACAGTATGTAAAATTTTGTCCTTATCGACGTTAAATCTCATTTGCCATGTGACTGACCAATCAATGATTTTTTCAGATCTTCCTGGATTTTACCTCTATCTTCATCATTAATCGCCCTACCACCCAACTTCGTGTCATTCGCAAACTTTGAAACTGTACTGACTAGGCCGACATCTAAATCGTTCATATAAAGGGTGTTTCAAAAGTCTTTACCCTTTTTTTCCCCAAGGACCCTAAGGTGACCATACATTCAACACAAACCTTTATAAAATGTTTATTGAGCCGTTTTTCGAATTTTTCTGAGTGGGTTGTGTCGGCGCTTGGCCTGTGTTCGCAAGAAATGAACGTCCGGCTCCGAAAATCTGCGCTTGCGACCACTTCGCTTTTTGTCCGCAAAATCGGTAACGCTCCCGCTCAGGTCCGCTTGCCACCACTCTTTGACAGTTTTTTCACAGATATTCAAGCGTTGTGCCACCCACGCCACAGATACAGGGTTTTTCAAACCTGGAACTTTGAGCTTGTGATCAGCGTGACGAATTCTCCGAATCATGTCTGCACAAGCTTGATGTGCCTCCCCAAACGCAGCGCAAGCAACCCGAGTTTTCAATTGCTCCATCGAACCTGACATATTGACTTGCGTGGCCTCTGATTGTGTTCACGAAGTGTGTGCACACTCTGCACGCTCTGACAGTTATGTTCACTCGGGTGTTGAACGTATGGTCACCTTAGGGTCCTTGGGGAAAAAAAGGGTAAAGACTTTTGAAACACCCTTTATATAAGAAAAAGCAAGGGGCCCAATACTGAACCCTGGGGAAGGCCGCCCGCTACATTAGCCCAAGACGACTCCACTCCATCAACGACCACCCTCTGTTTCCTACCTCGCAACCACTCTTCTATCCAATTTATTACTACACCCTGATTCCATGAGCCTTAGTTTTTTCAATGAGTCTTTTGTGCGGTACGGTGTCAAACGCTTTTTGAAAATCTAAATACCACGCTTTGAAAAAATTCTAAAAGATTAGTTAACCCTTTAAGGACGACTGGTACAAATTGCTAACGTTTCAAATACACGCATTCATAACTTAACCCCTACAAAAAATTCAGGGTTTAAAGGGTTAAGCAAGATTTGTTTCGCCTAAAACCGTGCTGCATATTTCTAACCAAGTTATGCAATTCTAAGTGTTCGACTATACGATCCCTAATTATTGATTCCAGTATTGATTAGCCTATAATTTCCCGCCGCACCTTTATCGCCTTTCTTAAAGGTAGGTGTTACATTTGCCAACTTGAAATTATCTGGTACTCACCCCTCAGAAATAGACGCATTAAAAATCTTTGTTAGCGGCACAACAATGCTTTCTTTTAATTCTTTTAGTTGTATGGGATATATGGAATCCGGCCCCGGTGATTTACGCATTTTCATTTTTAACAATATAGCGCATTACCCTCCCTTCACTAACCACAATATTATCCAAAATATTACCATTATCAAAAGGTATTATGTCTATGACCGTAGGGATATTCGTTACATGTTCTATAGTAAAAACTGACGTAAAATATTCGTTTAGTAAGGTAGCCATTTCCTTGTTTTCAGAAACTAGATCTCCGTTAACATTTTTCAACGGCCCAAAGACACTTTTTGCTGGATTTCTATTGTTGACGTATTGAAAGAATTGCTTGGGGTTTTCTTTACCGTCACGAGCTATGGAGATTTCAAATTCGTGCTTGGACTTTTTTATTACACTTTTCGCTTCACGCCTTAGATATACTGTATGTAGTTGTTTCGAACCCCAAATTGTCTTTATCGCACTTATGTAGCCTATAAGCCCTATCTCTACTCTTTATAATGTCTCCTACTCTACAAGGGCTTGTTGTTTATTTTCGCACTCTTAATTTTGTATGGTACACATTCTTCATTTACAGTCCTAAATACTGTTTCAAACGATTCCCACATTAGTTTTGCGTTGGAGATCCCCATTACGTTTTCCCAATTGATGTGTGACAATTTATTTCAAAATTTACAAAAGTCTGCGTGCTGGAAGTTAGGAATTTTAGTCGAGTTAGCTGGTTTCGAGTGACTTACTGAGAGGACAAACTCTACCATATTGTGATCGCTATTGCTTAACGGTACTATTACTTGAAGATCAGTGATTAGCCTATCGTCCGTAATTATTACTAAATCTAAAATACTCTCCAAGCTCATAAGTTCCCCAACCTTTTGAATAAGAAAGCTATCCTCGAGAAAATTAACTAAACGATTACCTTCCGCGTCTCCTTGCATTGTATCGTAATTCACGTTGGCGCAATTAAAGTCATCCATAACTAAGGCCTGCTCACTACCTATCATTCTCTTTAGTTCACGATATAACGCTTCGTCCGTATCAGCTGTTTGATTAGGGGGCCTATATATAATTGCAACAAGAAGTTTGAAATCGTTCAGTTTAAGTTCTGCTATAGTCGAATCTATCGATTCTGGAATTGTGTGTTTTACTTCTATAACGTTCGCAATTTTATCTTCGATATACAACATAACCGCCTCCTCGCCTACCTATTCTGTTTTTAACAAAAAGTCTATAACCTCTAATTTGATACTCCCCTACAAAGTCACGTGTTTCAGTGCTGAGCCACGATTCATTTATCGCAATTAAATCAGTCTTTACAAGCAATTAAAGAAAAAAAATCGTTTATTTTATTTCGTAGGCTACGAATATTTAAGGATAGAACCTTCAAATTGTTTGTAATTGCGACACCTTCGCGAGCGCAGGGGAAATTTGAGGAAATTACGCTGGGATCGGTCGAGTTACGGCAGCCTGAAGAGAAAGTATTATGAAATAGTCTTCCTAAACGCGCAGCTCCAATGTCATTAAGATGAAGTCCATTTCCAAGGAACAAATCCCTCCTGCCGTAGAAACTTCCAAAAATTTGCAAAATGCACTCCTTCCTGTTGGCAAAGAGACTTTAGGTTATTGTTGATGTAGGTCGCCTTGCTATAGAAATCGCTACGTTGGATAATTCGAGGAAGTATACTTGTTAAAACAATCTTATTAGTTTTTTCCTTTAATCGCTCTAGTAAGTCCCTGTACCTAGCCAGCAGCTCTTCTGATCTAGAATTTAAAACGTTATTAGTACCGACATGAATAACATACGTTGTGTCCTCAGAGGTTCCGTCTGTATGATGGTCAACATTATTAGTTATATCTTCCACCCTTGCACCAGGGTAGCAGTAACGGCGCCTACGACGAGGGTTTCTCCCACAGAATTCCTCGAGCTGCCCTCGAACAATGGAATCGTCAACGAGTAGTATTTCCGGTTCATCAGCATCTTCGAAACTTAAAACAGAAAACTTATTGTTTGTTATTACTGATAGACAAGTCTTAGGTTTTCTCAATGGTGCTCCATTACGCACTTGAACGAAGGGTTGGGAACTAGGGGAAGAGAAGGGCTGTTAGTACTATTTATATTATTAGTAGAAACTGAGGCAGGAGGGGTCGTAACTGGCCTCCCTCTCACGTTCTAACTCGTTCCTCAGGACTTCCATGCTTGAGCACCACCTGCAAACTAACTGTTCATTATTATTAGCCATTGTAAACGCGTAAGCGGAAAATTTCCCTTCACAGCGACTGCAAGTATTTGACGGGGATGCCATGCTCTTAATTAATTAAAAAACAAAACGAGCGTTTGGAAATTAATAAATTACAACGTAGGTCTACTGCGTGCTTATTGTGCCGTCACCTGTGCAAGCCTCCTCAACAACCTCATCGTCACTCTGAAACTTTCTTCCACGAATAGCGTCCTTCATTGGCCCAAACAAATGGAAGTCTGAAGGTGCCAGATCCGGGCTGTATAGAGGGTGGGGTAACACAGTTAAGCGCATTTTTGTGATGGCTTCTCTTGTTTGCAAACTGTTGTGTGGTCTTGCGTTATCGTGCAAAAGAAGGACGTCTTCTAGTTTTCTCTCCGGTCGAACTCGGTTTATACGTCTCTGGAGTCTCTGTAGGGTAGCAATATATGCCTCTGAGTTGATTGTTTGTCCTTTCTTCATAATACCCACTTTTGGTTTATACTCTTTATTGTACTCTTTATAGCTGAAAGTGGGGCTTCCACCCGAAGTCAAACACTTCAACTATATCTGAACTTGTCCCAGCGTTCGTTTAAGGAGGGTGACCGTTCGATTTAATGCCCCTGTTTGGATTTCTATGGCCTGGGGCTGTCCTGGGATTGAATTCAGGTAAGTTGATAGGTTGCTGTTCATCATACCTGTTGCCCCAACTATGATGGGGAGAATGGCAGCTTCTTTCAATCTCCAGTTTCTCTTTATGTCATAGATGAGCGCCTAGTATTTGGTAATTTTCTCCCTTTCCGCCCTATTAAGGCCGTAGTCATTTGGGACACTGACCTCAATAAGTAAGGCACTCCTTTCCCTCTTGTTCCACACTACTATGTCCGGTTTTACTGCAGAGTTGTCTATAAAAGTGGCTGTTGGAATTACTATCATAAATTAGTATATAGTATAATGGTTATTTCCAGTGACTGATGCAGGTGTGTGGTCCCATACGTTTTTACTGCATTCTAATTCTAATGCTATCATGATCTTCCAATGGATATATTTGCAAATTTTATTGTGTCTGGCTGTATAGTACCCATCTGCCATGAGCACTCTACAGCCTGATATTAGATAACCAACGCTTTCCACCTCAACATGACAGAATCTACACCTATCATTATTACTTATTCCAGCCATTCTTTTAAAAGCATTTGTTAGGAGTGCAAGATCTTGGGCACCCATTATTAGTCGCTCTCCGTCGTATTGCAGAACTCCCCTCCTTAATCATTCCAGTGATCGTTCTTTGTTGATGTAGTCCTGTAATTTTTGATAGTTTTTCCAGCTCTTTGATGTTGTTCCCATTCTTCTGTATGCTTGGCCTCTTGTTCCAGCACATATCTTTTGCGACTTTTCTTAGCTATTAAGGTGGCTGGTACTCTTTCAGTTTCTACTTCGTCTGTCATATTGTTCCCTCCAAAGTGATGGGCCAGTTTGGTTATGGAAGTATGTTGCGTTACCCTTGTGTTGTGGTGTTCACGGACCAGAGCTATTGTAGGGCTATGCGAACTCCTCAGATACTGCCCAGTGCTGATGGTTGATGATCGGTGCAGCTAGTTAACCTGAATCAATCCCATTCCTCCCAGTTTTCTTGGTAGGTACAATCTGGGAAGACACTGGTTCCGGTATGTTGTTCTGTTTAGAGTGAGGATTTTTCTGGTCTTAACATCTAGCTTGTTTAGTTCTGATTGCGGCCAGTCTATGATCCCTATACTATAATTGGTGACAGGGATGGCGAGTTTATTTATAGCTGTTATTTTGTTCTTTGATGTAAGTTGGGTCTTGCAGATCTTTTTTAGTCTTCGTACATACTCTCCACTGATTTTCTCTCGCATTTGCCGGTGTTCTATATTTCCACTTTCTACTACCCCAAGGTATTTGTAGGAACTATCCTCTTCCAAATCTTTAATCTCAGTGTCTCTTCTTAAATTGATGTTATGGGCTCGTATTTTCCTACCTCCTCTAAGTGTACACTTAGCACACTTATCCAATCCAAACTTCATTTTTGTCACCGGAGAAAGTATGGACGATCCTCAGTAGGCATTCCAGGTTTTGGTCAGAGTCTGCGTACAGCTTCAAATCATCCATAAACAGGAGATGGTTCAGAACACAGTTTGGATTTCTTCACCTAGTTTGATTGAGGTTGTAGCCCTTGTTGTTATTGCTAAGTAATTTGCTAAGGGGGTCCAGGGTGAGCAGAATACAGAATAGCAAAGGTGATAAGCTGTCCCCCTGGAATATACCCCTCATAATTTTGACATGGGGGATGGATATTTTCCCATTTTCATGAGTGAGATTAATGTTTGTTCTCCACTTTGTTATCTGGTTTGTTAAAGTGCTAATAATGGTAGGATGGATTTTGTACATCTTAAGGCATTCCAAAATCCAGGAGTGTGGATACTTAGGTTTCTGCCTCTCTTCTTACAGTCTTCAAGGATAGTTTTGTTGATGAGCAGCTGATCCTTTGTGCTTAAGCAGTTCCTTCTACATCCTTTTTGTTCTTCTCCAGATAGTCTCCAGCATCCAAGTGTTCATATATTATCTGCAATTAGGCCTATAAATAGTTTATAGGTGGTGGTGAGACAGCAGATTGGGCAGTATTTATTTGGGAGATTTGTCACTCACCAAAATCATCCCTTTCATGTCCCAGAAGATGGTGGCCATAACCTTTCCTGCAGAAGGAGCCATTTTGAACTTTTTCTTGCGTGGGGAGTCTGCGTGATGCCACTCCATGGATTGGCGTTTTGTTTCAGGTTCAAAGTAGTGTATCCAAGTCTCATCCCCAGTCACAATTCGTGAAAGGAAGTCATCCCCCTTCTGTCTCGTATCAAACCAACGACTCGAGCAATTTCTTTTCTTTGGGCTTTGTAATCTTCAGTCAGTTCGCGAGGAACAAACCTTGAACACACTTTTGAGTATCCTAGTTGCTAAATTATCTTATTCACACTTCCTTCACTAATTCCTAGCTCCAGTTATAGCTCCTTGTATGTGACGCGCTGATTTGATCGAATGATGCTGTTAGCACGTTGCACAGTGTGAGATGTCACAGCCGATGCCGGGCGACCGCTGTGTGGCTCATCATCGAGGTTTGCTCTCCTCTCCGATGATCTTTCACGTTTAGACCAGCGTCCAACTGTGCTTCTATCAACAACAGCATCTCCGTAAACGTTTTGTAGACGTTTATGAATATTTCCAACTGCTTCCTTCTTTGCGGTTAAGAACTCGATAACAGCTCTCTGTTTACGACGCACATCACTGTCAGACGCCATTTTCGAAACTGTGTTAACCATAGGTTTTATACAAGGGCGTTTAAAAGCGGTTTTATACAAAGAAGGGAAGTTCAAACTGGAAAAATCCGGTTATGTAAAGCGCAGAAAGTTCAAACTTACGGCCCAAAAGACATTTCAGCCCCATTGCCTATTATTTAGCTAAGAAAAAAAGGTGGGGCAAAATATATTGAGTGCCCCTAGTGTGTATATATACACTGGTAAAATATACAGGTTCGGTCTGAATAAGTTGACAAATTATCGTATTCACACTTCCTTCACTAATTCCTAGCTCCAGTTATAGCTCCTTGTATGTGACGCGCCGATTTGATCGAATGATGCTGTTAGCACGTTGCTTTCCTTAGCCCTTGTTCCACTCGTCGAGTTTAGATTAATTATGATGGGATTAATTGAGTCAACTTTAATTTTAGGCTCTTTAATTAAGTTTAAATAAGCGGATTACAGGCGAAAGTTTATAATACTTTGCTTTGTTTTAAGGTCACAAGGTCTATTTTAAATTAAGTTCACCGGGCTATGAATGGATTGTTCTGTAATCTACGAGTGACAATTAGGTCACTAAGAAATAAACGGATTAAGTCTGCTGGCGTTTCCTTCAGTCAGATCATCAATTCCGATTTTCCGATATAAAGCTCGTTCCCTATTTGAGGTAGGTGAAATTCACCCTTCACCCGGGGTATAAGTTACGTTAGTTCAAAGGTCAGACGGCCCCCTTCTTGAAAGCAACCCTTGTGCTTCGTTCTAGGACCGTCGAAAGCACGCTAATGACATGCGGGGCAACTCGCACCTCGTTACCCGCGATAAAATGAATAACGGTTCTCTGCTAAGGCTTATTTCTTCCTCAAGCCCGTTCTAAAACCGCGAAAGCTGATCTAAGCATACGAGGTAACTCGCACCCGTTACCCGCGGGGACTCAGGTGAGATGAGCTCTACCCAAAGTCTGGCCGAGAGCTACTCAGAATCTAGAATCTGTCCTTCAATGGCTGGACCCCTCCTTATATAGGAAGAAATCCATTCTCACATTCGTCAGAGAGGTGAGTCACCTTGAGACCAAGAAAATATTTAGTTCTCACAGTCAAGGTTCCCATCCTGAAGCTCGAGACGGATGCGAGATGTTAGCTTGGAAGGTACATGGGCAAACAGCAAGCGCAAGATGTCGAAAAAAAGTGCATCTGAGCGCCTTTGATTAAAATGAAAGGCTGTTTTAATATCATATTTAATGGTTTTAATTTCATATTCTATATTCCGGGCGTGCGTTTGAGGACTTAGAGAAAATTAGGCAGATTCTCGCGTCAATCACTGAGAAAAAGACGAGCGCTTGCTCTTGTAGGATATTTAAGAAGGGGAGCGTGCTAGTGTATAACATTTATCTTATTTATTTCGTCTTTCAATATTGCGTCTGACATTCGTCCCGTATAACAGATGTAAACTTAAGTATGGTACGTAATATCACTGTTGATTCAAATAAAATAAGGAAAATAGAAGCGAGTGTTTACCAGAAACCTCGTGTAGTACGAGTGGGTAGAACTCGTCTTGTCATATGTGGAATGAGCCCTGAATCGTGAGATGGTGAAAATATGCCAAAGAGCAATTGAAGTTTTTTAAATCCACGATAGATATGGGAGGAGGTCTGTGTGTGGCAGTTGATGATCAAAACAGGGTTGCTGCTGGCATTCCATCCAAATGCCTGACATGTTATGTGCACGAGAAGCATCCTATTATATATATATATATATATATATATATATATATATATGGTGTCCCAAAGGCGCGCACCATAGACTTTATTTAGAATTACGAGGTTTACGAGTCGAAATGGTTTATAAGTGATGTTTAATTACAATATAATGTATGTTCGATAATGTTCGAATAATAAAATTAATAGTATGTACAATTAATCAAAAAGCTATCTTAAAATAATTAAATTAAATGAAGCTATATTAGCCTATGATGCGCGACTTCTGAGACACTATATATATATTTATATATATATATATATATATATATATATATAGTTAGTTAGTTAGTTAGTTACACTGTATAATCAACTTTAATAATGTCGTGGCATAGGGTAGTAATAATCTTGCGGCTCTATGCCAACACATTATTGAATCGGATTATACAAGCATCAAGTTCAATTTAGATACAGACTCAAATTTAAAACTATATTTACAGTACATCTCCAAATGGTAATTATTTCGGCTTTCATTTCATCTGGCCTGTTGGTAGTGGTCTTTAAAAACCTCCTCTGACAATTCCTATGACATGCCAGATAATTCCTAAACATTTACAATGTTTTTGAACAGCTGCATGAGCATGTTGCACCACGCATACGTACACTTGCTTTTTGCTCTCTAACTGTACTCGTTATGTATTTGATCAGTATTATAATTTTTACCTAAGTCTTTAAAATGGCTTTATTTCAAAATTTTGGAGTGGCAACCGTGGATCAAAGTCCTTCCAAATTTCTTAAATTTGGTTTAGGTCACGCTTTGCGAGTAGTGTTTAGGTGGAACTTGTGGCCCTTTGTTTGATCTAGACTCTAAAGCATGGGCTGGCTGTGGTTTTGGAGGTGTACCACGTGGCACATTCCTCTGAGAGCAAATGTATATCTAATTTGACACATCCTGTTTCATTGTGAAAGAGAGGGAGAAACAAACGTACAAATCATCGTACAGCGTGTAATATAATATATTATATAACCTTGTTTGGGTTCTGTGTGTCGGTCTTTCTTCACACGAAGGTCAAGCTGGTGGCCCCGCCTCTAGTCCTGGCTTGGTGGAGGAGCGAGTTGCTCTCTTGCGCTCCATCGTACAAAGCCACGTACACCCGGCTCATCTGGTACCGTCCTGAGCCAGGCATCTAGTCTTCTCTTGAAGACTTCAACTTTGACCCCCGTAATGTTTCTGAGTTCCTTTGGAAGCGGGTTGAAAATTCTTGGGCCCCCTGACAACCAAGCTATTTTCCTTCAGAGTTGAGGAGGTCCCTTGTCGGGCCTTTAATTTGGGAACACTACACATTCTGCCTTTCCTATTTTCCAGCGTTGTCTGGGTGATAATTAGGTTTTGTTTGAGGTTTGGTACTAGTTTTTCGATCATTTTCCATATGTAGATTATGGTGTACCTCTCTCTTCTTCTTTCTAAGGAGTATAGATTAGTTTGCGTACTCTTTCCCAGTAGTTGAGTTCTTTGCAGACATCAATCTTGGCTGTGAAATGTCTCTGAGTTTCTTCTAGTTATTAATTTCTTCCTTTTTATATGGGAACGTCAAAACTGATCAGTATTCAAGTTTTGGTATGATCAGTGTTCTCAGCAGGGGAATCATTACTGTCTTGTCTTTCTTTTGAACGTTCTTAGTACCTGTTCCGCTACTCTTTTTGCTTTGTTTATTGCTATCTGATTTTGTGTCTCGAATTTGGCATCATCGGTGATTATTACCCCCCAAGTCGACCGCTTTCGTGCTTCTCTGAATTTCTCGTCTATCTGGAGCATAATATGCAGTCTTTTTAAGTTCCTCATTTCTACCATATCTCAAGCGCTGAAATTTCTTGGTGTTAAATGTCATATTGTTGTCTTCTGACCATTTGTATATTTTGTTTCTCTCTCTCTCTGCAAGGCCTCTACTTCGTTTGCATCGCTGATTTTTCTGCGATCTTTGTATCGTCCGCAAATGATGTTACTACACACACACACACACACACACACACACACACACCTTTCAAATGTCCCGCGCAATGATTCCTCATTTCACGAAGGTCAAGCTTGTCGCCCCCTCCTCTCGAGTTGGCTTGGTGAAGTAGTAAGTTGGTTTCTTGTACTCTCCACCTCACATAGCCAGGTACGCCCAGCTCATCGGGGATTGTTCTGAGCCAGCCGTCTAATCTTCTTTTGAAGATGTCTACTGCAACACCATTCGTGTTCCTTAGGTCTTTGGGCAGCTGATTAAATAGTTTTGGTCCTCTCACAACAAAACTTTTCTTTTAAGGTTAAGGATGTTCCGTCTCGCCTTTAATTTGGGAACACGACACAGTCTTCCTTTTCTACTTTCCACCGTTGTTTAGGGAGTTACAGGGTTCAGAGTAAGATTAGGGACTAGTTTCTCCATTATTTTCCAAGTGTAAATAATGGTGTATCTCTCTCTTCTCCTTTCCAGTGAATATAGGTTTAGTTCGCGTAACCTTTCCCAGTAATTTAGTTCTTTGCACCTTTTGATCTTGGCTGTGAAGCTTCTCTGAATCTTTTCCAGCTGTGTAATGTCTTCTTTTTTATATGGGGATGTTAGGACCGAGCAGTATTCCAATTTGGGTATGATCAGTGATGCACAAACCCTGGCCCGCGGGCCAAATGTGTCCCCCACGGGTCTTTTCAGTGGCCCCACGGGTCTTTTCAATTCAATGAAAAAGTTAGAATATAAAAGTGACCCAATTTATGACTTAGATGGAAAGTAAGTAGGCTAATACATTTAGTTATTTTCTTCGCTTGGCCCTCACATCAAAAACGTTTGTGCACCACTGGTTTAAAGGTTCTCAATATCTGCCCCGTTATTCTTTTTGCTCTGTTTACTGATATTTTATTTTGTGTTTCAAATTTCGCATCATCAGTCATTACAACCCATAAATTCCTCTGAATTTCCTATCCATTTGGGGTATAATATTCCATGGATTTTAAGTCCTCTCTTTTTCCGTACCATAACAGCTGAAATTTCTGTGTTAAACTTCAGATTGTTGTCTTCCGTCCACTTGTAGCTTCTGTTCATGTCGGTTTGTACAGATCTCTAATCTTCAGTTATTAAAACTTGATTTTATTGATCGAGTTTTTCTTATATTTTCAAAGAATGTATTTAATCTTTTTGGTCTTCAGCTTTTAAGATGTTTACGAGTTGCCGTGCTTATAAATGATATCTTAAAAGTCAAGTATATTAATAAATTATAAGATATTCAACCCAAAAACCTACGAACTGCAAATTTAAACGTTTCACTACGTAACTGAAGAATAAATCATTGTTTCTTCAACAATTCTGAACTCAGAGATTGAGATTGACGAATCAACAGAAATTCATCGACAGGATTTGGCTCCGGCTCAACGCTTACAAATCTCTATGTATCAAATATTTTAAAGAAATTATATCAGAAATACTAAATTTAGTAATTACAAATTAATCCTACTTATAATTATTTGTAGGAAATATTTTATTAAAAATGCCATTCGACATAAAAAGCATAAACCTGTCAGGAGTACGATCACTGCTTACTGAATCACGGAAAGTATTTATAATATTTAATGCTTTAATGGATCGTTTTTTTAAATTAATTATTACCTTAATTAAGAGATAAACAAAAATGCAGTTATTAAAATATAATTTTAAAACATGACTATTTCCGTAGACATTAGTGACAAAAAAATATCTCCGAATTGAATTCCCATTTCTGATGATGATTTAGTAGAATGAATATTCTCTCGAAACTCTAAAACCCTAACTTACCCTAACCTATCGTAACCCATGCTAACCTAACTTAATCGAACCCAAACTTGTCGATTAAAAATGTCACATCGAAATAATGAAGTTGGATCAGATTTCCCAATTTCTGGCGTTGCAGTAAAAATCTGCTGTTTTTGTGACTCTGACAACATGGCATTTTTTTTTTTCTGGCGGAACGCGGCGGAATGGCGTTCCGGTACCTTTTATTTTCAGCAGAAGAAAATTTGATGTTTTTATTTTCATTCCGATCTTTTTAGGTTTTTAGGGTGGGAGGATTGGGATGGTCAGGGAGCGTGGTAACAACTGGCAAAGGTTGTAGGAAATTTATAGCACAGTTCCGGAACCTTTCTTTCCAGAAAGCAATATGTATATATTATACACACACTGGCGCTCACAGAGCCGGATTTAGGACTGGGGGGAGCCCTGTGCTGGGCAGTGATCGACCGGTCATCTAATTACAATAGTTCTCACTTCTCCATGCCACTAGAATCTGGACTTCATCGCACGAATTTTTATTATTTAAAATACAAACACAAAAGTATATCACAACATTTTATTCCATAATATATACCTTTGTGATACAGAAGTGACTTGCAACTGAATAAAAGCATACCAGACAACTGAGAAAGAACATTACGTTTATTACAATGTACGTATGACAAAAGCAACAGCAACTGCAACTCGTTTAAAGTACGCCAAAGATCATCAAAATTATGGATTTTCATTCTGGAAGAAAGTTCTCTGGACAGATGATATGTTTGGCGAAAATCAAATACTGCATTCGTGAAAAAACATCCTTCCTCCAGTTAAACATGGTAGTTGTGGCTTGCTCCGTTGGGGATGCTTTAGTGCTTCTGGTCCAGGAAAGTTTGTCGTCATCAATGGAAGCTTGAATTTGAAGAAATATCAGGAAATTTTACAAGAAAATGTATTGCCTTCAGTTCGGGAGTTGTGAATGAATCGCATTTGGGTACTGCAACAAGATAATAATCCAAAACATATAAGTATGTGTACCATAGAATGGCTAACAAAAGAATTTCAAGCTTCTCAAGTGGTTCACTCAAAGCCCAGATCTCGATTTAATTGAGAATGTATGGCTTGGTTTAAAAAAAAGGTGTCCGCAAGAGAAACCCTTCGAATCTGAATGAATTGCAACAATTTTCTTTAGAAGAGCGGAATAAAATTTCTACTGAGAGATGTGGAAACCTTGTAGAAAAATAGCCAAAACGTATCATTGGAGTAATTCAAACAAAAGGTGGATACACAAAGTATTAAATAATTTTACAAGTAAATGTACGAAAACTTTTGCACTTTAACTTTTTTTTATTTACTAAACTCTTTTGTTTTTCATTATATGGGGGTTGTTCAAGAAGTAAGTTTACAAGATGTTTTGAAGAAACTTTTATTACGAGGCAAGTAAATTACAAGTAGGCCTATTTCAACAACAACTTATTACTACTTTTTCTAGTATTACTATTACTAGTACTATTACTACTACTTCTACTTTTCTACTCCAATGATTCTACATAATCACCAAACAGATTCAAACATTTGTCGTAGCGTGGGACAAGCTTTCCGATGCCGGTCGAGTAAAATGTAGGGTCCTTAGTTTTTAACCAGTTTCGTACGGCCGCTTCCGCATCAGGATCGTTTTGAAATTGTTTACCTCCGAGGTGTTCCTTCAGGGCTGGAAACAAATGTGAGTCGCTCGGTGCAAGGTCAGGGGGATGATGCATGACTTCCCAGTGGAACGATTCCTCGTATGTTGGAGTTAAACTAATTTTTTTTATTTGTCAAATTTTTCCAAACGAAGAGTAAACTTTTCTTAACTATCCTATTCGTGGTGGTAGAAAAGGTATGGACGAATATAACTGAAATATTTCTCTCTACGAATACTTATGAGAGCCATAATATATAATTATATACTATATATATATATATATAATGTTGGTATTTTCATTTCTATTTTCGGGGCCTCTTCATTCATAAAACCATTTACAAATTCTGTTGATAACATTTAAATCTAAACTAACACACACAATACTAAAGGACATCTTCATAAAATTTTCGTGTTTTGAGCGAATGAAATATCGATAAATTTAGGGGTTTAGATCTGATGATGATGTTGGCCATGATATTCCTTTATCATAAACCGCAGGAAATCTGTCACACTAGTAATGAGGTGCGTCACTTCTTGCACGATACTTTCGAAAGAAGGATCCTGTCCAACAGATTTCCTAAACACCCGCGACTTTTATATGTGGGGTGATTTAATAGATAAGTGTTTAAATAAAATCCATACACAGTAGAAGAATTGAAGGCATAAACTGAACAAGAAACTTCTCAAATTTCAACGGATGATCTGTCCAAAGTACTGTAAAATTTTGTTATTCGTGCGCAAAGAATTACTAAGCTGAGAGGACATCACATACATCGTGTTTTGCACTGGGAACTAATCCCCCATGTGTTGAAAAGGTATAGTAAAAATGTTATGCTTTTATTCCGGTGGAGAAGATTGTAGACACCAATCGACCAGGAGATTACCACCTCTCACTCACTGTTAGTCTCAGTCCCATTCGTGGTCCGCGAATGAAAATGCACGAAAGTGAAAAGTCCATATTCGACAAAAAGATTTTCTTGACTCGGGAAAAAATGTCTCACTCGCGGAAAAGGCACCAAATGGTAATGG